>CAJJDN010000087.1:177672-229927 GCA_905182985.1 Paramecium sonneborni | reverse complement strand
TTGTGATGTTTGCAAACTTTAAACTCTGATATTACAATAAATGAGATTTGTCTACAAAAAATAGATTTAAAATTAATTGAATCAAGATTTTTAAATGAAAAAGCCACTCCAATTTTGATTGTAAATTTTAAAGCATAAAAATGATTTAATTTGAGATAAAACAAAAGATTTTTAAGATTTTATGAATTCATTGATGTAATTGAAATAAATATATAGAGGATTTTATTAAAATTAGCTTATTTAATATTAAATTTGAGTTTAAAAGAGAAAAATGATCTTATTTTAATAATAATAAATGAGTATAGAATTTTGAGTGTTATTTTAAAATGACATATTGGTAATCAATTTAAATTAGGAAGTTGAATTAGAATAGTTTGTGTATATTTAAAAAAGATCCGAAAAATTATTAAAATGGGTTGCGGAAAAACCTCTAATATTTATGTAAAAGAAATTTTATAATAAATAAAGAACTTAATTGGAATTAAAATTTTTAATACTAGACAATGGAAAAGAAAACGGGAAGAATTATTTTAGAATAATAAGCATAGAATTAGATATTGGAAAGTAATATTAACAGCAGAATTTAATAATTATGAAGAGAAAGAATAAGTAAATAAGAGGTTAAAGTCAAGTGTAAGTTTTATTTCAAGAGATATTTAATTAATATATAAATTCTAAATTGAATGATCAATTTAATCCATTTAATTAGGCTAGTTATGATTCGATGATTTTGATAGTTTTGCTAGGAGAATATCTATGAAAGGTCACTCTGAATCATAAGAATCAGAAGAAGACAAAAAGAAACAAATTTTGAGATTACTAATGATATAGAATTTTATCACTTTATACTTTATTTACTGAGAATCTAAAGTTTAAACAACTAAAGAATTTAAGTTAAAAAGATATATATGAAGTAAATGCAGACCCTTTAATAGGAACTAGTGATGAAGATTAATTATTAATACCAAAATTCTATATTCAAATTATTAAAATTAAATAAGCTGATGGATCTTTTTAAAAAGAAGGAATTTTTAGCATTAATTTCTTTTACATTTATTATTTGGAGTTTAGTAATTTTAAAGAACTTGGTTAGGATTACCTTTTGCTATAAATGAAAAAGGAGAAGAAATATGTGATTAAAGTGAAAAACTTTATTAGTTTTTAAGTCAAATTTGGATGTATTCCTATATTTTAAATTAAGAATGCCTTGATTATTTTAATTAGGAATTTTGTAATAAAATCTATCAACCTTAATGTTAGTATTACATAACTTGATGACTTTGAATATTCAGATCATTTGTAAAGATTGAATTTTTATGAAATTAAATTTCATATATTTCTTCATATGAAGTTAATGATTTTATATAAATTTATGTCTATTAATTAATTAATTAAAATAATTATAAAAAGTCATTCAGAATAATCAACTAAATTACCATCTCTAAATTCTTATTTAATAAGATTATCAGCTCCATCTTTAAATGTTCCAACTCCAACTCTGACTCCACTTTTATATGATCCAGTATAAGAACAAAAGTTATAAGTAAAAACACCTTTGCCATCCATTCTATTTCTTGACCAATCTCCATTATATTTAAAATCTTTGTAATCAGCAATCCCATTCCCATGTATGCAATCATTCATCCATGATCCAATATATTTCAATCCATTTTTAAATGTTGCACTTCCTTACCCCTCTCTTTAATTAGCAATCCAAGAACCTTCATAAGTGTAGAGTGGATAAATTTATTTTCCTTAGCCATGCTTTTTATCACTTACCCAATTACCTATGTACTTAATACCATCTTCTAAATATTCTCCCATTCCTTCCCTAACATTTTCAATCCATTAACCAATATAATAATGATCTGGTCCCCAATGAAATTCTCCTTAACCATATCTTTCATCATTATCCCATTCTCCTTTATAATATTTTCCATCTGTCATAGTCATAATACCAAAACCTTTTCTAGTATTTCTACTCCAAGATCCAATATATTTTTTACCATCAGTCCAAATAAATGTACCTTCTCCTTCCATTTATCCATTAAAATACTATCCTTCATAAGAACAACCATCTTTTTATGTAAGTTTACCTTTTCCATGTTTAAGATTTTCATACCAATCTCCATAATATAGATCTCCATTTACATAACGATATTCTCCTTTACCATTTTTTTTATCATTAACCCATTAACCTTTAAATGAAGATCCATCTGGTAATAATGCAGTACCAAATCCATGTCTTTTATTATCTTTCCATTAACCTTCATATTTATTTCCATCAGGATTAATATATTCTCCTTAACCATTCTTTTTATCATTTTTCCATTCTCCAATATATTTTCTACCATCAGAAAATTAAAATGCTCCTTATCCTTCTCTTTAATCCATTTTCCATTATCCATTATAATATTCACCATCTGTCCATAAATACAGACCTTTACCATTAAACTTCCCCTCTTAAAATTCCCCTTCATAAATATTTCCATTCTTAAAAAAATATTTACCTACCAGAATTTGTCCTTCTTTAAAGTATCCTTCAAAATATGAACCTGATGCTAAAAATAACTTACCTCTTCCATGTTTAAGATTATTTTTCCAATAACCAGAATAAATATCAGCATTTGAAAATTTATGAGGCTACAACTTAATACAATCTGTATAATTTTAATCTTATAAAAACTTATAAGATCCATGCTTTTGTATTTATTATTATATTATAGGATGTATATCAGGTTCTTTATCAATTTTCTAAACTTCTAAATTAGAATGAATTGAAGATGTAACTTTATGTACACTACTAATTCTACTTCTATCTTTTCTTGTTGGAGACTCAGAAACTAGATTAATTGATTAAATTTATGTTGATCTATCTGTGAATATTAATATATTTTCAGTTATCTTTTCTTCCTTAAAAATCCTTGAATTTTATCTGCTATTGATTCGAACAGGAGACTAATATAAATCTATACGACTTTAGGACTTTCGAGGAGTTAAAAATACTGTAACAGTACTTTTTCGTTTTGTATTTCTCTCAGTTACAGGAAATAATATTGTAATAATCTCATTTTCAATTTCTATCATTTTCTAAGTGATTTCTCTTATTTCTTAGAAATCAAGAGGTTTTACTATGGAAACAGATTTATTACATCCCATCTTATTAAATAATAATGGGAACTAATTATATTTATATTGGAGAAACTAAAATATTTATTTATTAATATCATTATTGACTAATAATGTTTACCTTTTTTACATTGTTTTCATTCATAGTTTATTCGTTAGGAGATTAAATTTATCCAATAAAATCAAACAGTGAAACTTAATTAGAAAATAATGGATGGATAGATTGTTCAACATAAGAGGAAGTGATCCCTTAAAATTGTTAGGGAGATGATCTATTGTGGTTAGAATGTTATGTTGTACCATAAAATGGGTTATGTACTAAATAGAATATCAATACCAAAACTTAAGATATGCTCAATTATGTATTCACTTTTTATAAAACTACACTTTAAACATGTGACATTGAAATTAATGGATAATCTAAAACTGAAATAATGAACTAAAAAGATGATTTAAATAAAGCTATGTTCAAATATAGCGGAGATAATGTAAAGATAAAAATTAAAAATTATGGAACTCTTTTTACAGGACTCACTATTAGTAAAGATTGTAATCCAAATTGTTAAAGATGTTTACAATCTTTCTGTGATTAGTGTTATGATGATTCCTTCTATTATTATAATTACAGATGTTCCAAATTATTTTGTGAATAATAGATTAATAAATTAAATTCTAAATCTCTCCTCAATTCACAAGGATCATACTCAGATAGTGTATTTACTTTAGAATTCTTGTTCAATATAAATTTAGGAGATTGTCTTATCCCTAAAGTTTATTATACTTATAAAATTGAGAACTCTTAAATCAAATATATTTTACAAGAAAACTAAGTATTTTTAAAAAAAGATACATCAAATACTCTAATAGCATAATTACCATTAAAATAAATTATTGAGAATTGTCAATTAATAAATACAACTACAGCATTTGTATATTAATGCTATATAGGAATTGCAATTACTAGTGAATTATCCACACAATATTTGGCTGTTACAATATCTTAACTTACTATTGAAAAGGGTACAGAATCTACCCTCCCATATGTACAATCACTTAATATTCCTTCTGATGAAAATGTTTCTATTGGACCTGTATTTTTAGTTAGTGAAACTCTTTCATTACAAACTGATTCAAATCTTAAATAACTTACAGTCTTATAAACTATCTCTGACCCTGAATTTTCCAATTTTAGGATACATTATTATGAGGCATATCTAATTCAGAATAATAAAACTATAACATTAAATCTATAAATTGAAATTTAATAAACTATTAATACTACCTTTATTTTCACATGGACTGATCCTTTATTTGATCCATCACAATCATTTTCATTTCAAATCAATTCCGAAGCCAAACCTGTACTAAATAATCGAAGAAGAAGATTGGATATTCCACTTAAAAGAGAAAATCTTAAAGTTAATTATAATGCTTAAAATATATAAGTATATATTCCTAATACACTCATTTTTGATCCTTCATTCAAAGCAGGGCCTCTAGTAGGAATATTAGTTGGAGCCTTTGCAATTATTGCAATCATAATAACAGTCGCCTATTATAAATACAAGCCAGCATTAAAAAAACCCCTTATATGAAATAGAATATTAAAAATATTTCTATATTTCATCTTCAAAATGTATTTTTTTTATTTATTTTCTTAATAAACTTCATGTCTCAATTTATTTTTGCTATTCTTACTTTTTCTTATGCGATTACAATTTATCCAAATCCTCAATCTTAAATTTTTTAATGGGAATATTAAATATGGATTGATTGTAAAAATCAAAATCTCATAATACCAACCAATTGTGATAATGATGATCTAAATTGGAAAGAATGTTATGAAATACCAGAATAAGGATTATGTCTCAAAAATAAACTAAAAATATCAACACAATAAACATATAACCTTATTTTCACTTTTTAAAATTTTAGTACCAATATACCTCAAATTTTACTTAATAATAATCCTTAAGAATAAAAATCATTCTAGAATAATAAAATTGCCATCTAAACATTTTTGAATTACTCCAATTTAGATATTTAAATTTTAGGAACTGCTGTTAAATTATAAAAACTTGTATTAACTTCTGATTGTAATCTAAATTGTTAAGAATGTGATGAAAATTTTGAATGTATTAAATGCTTTGATAATTTTTCTATGATCAACTATTAATGCTTACCAGATTCTTGCTTCTAAGTTCTGAGTAATTTAACTACTTAAAGTGCTTTGAGTGCAAATTCAATGATAGTCAATTAAAGTGCGTATTAAGTGACTGTTGATTTCAATATCGAATTAGGTTAATGTTTGGTTCCAAAAATTTATCTTGTAAATTAAATAGAATCTAATAAAATAGAATTTATATTAGAAACCAAACAAATCTAAATTAAAACTTAAAAACAACTAAATTTTTAATTGACACTAAATTAAATTAACTAATATTGTAAATTGATTTTTCAAAATAAAGAAAAAACCATTCATCAATGCTCCTTAGGTGTTGCATTAACTAATGCTCAAATCACTTATTATAATCTCATAATTTTAGGAGAAGTCACTACAAATTTATAAACATCTTCTTTATTTTCTTCAACACAAGTAATTAATATTCCTGAAAATGGAAAAGTAAAACTGGAAGTTAGTAACGAAATAACAAAAGTGTAAATTAACAAAGATTTAATCTCAATATCATAAACTATATATAACGATAATTTAAAAATAGATACAGTATTGATAAATGAAGCTTTTTTTATATAAAATGGATAGTAATATGATAGTTTAGAATTTTTAGCATCATTTGTAGGAAAATAACAGATTACTTATAAATTCAAAATAAAGGAAATTAACATGAAATTTGATTAAAAGATGGATTTGGTTTTAAGATCAGAGTTGATAGAGTCAAAAAGAATTCTCATTAAAGATAGATAGTAATTAAGAATTGAATATTACACTAAAAATTTAATTCAATTTTTACCAAACGAATTGTCATAATCGATTAAAAATCAAAAGAGCAATTTAGGAGTAAAAGGTCCAATTTTTGCAATAGCTGTAATTTTATTGGTATCTTTGTGGGTAACAATTTAATGGTAAAACAAAAAATAGAAAAAATAACATCATGAAATTGATGAAGAGGATATAGAGAATGATTATTGAAAAATATAATAGTTAATTTATGTTATTATTGTTATTGTTATTAAAATGTATAGAATGTACAATAAAAGAACCAGAGAGTGTACAAAAGGTTAGACTTAGATAAAGCTGCTAATCAAGATAGACAGGATACTTCTGGAATGGATAACAATGTTTACAATGCAAGTCACCAAATTGTTAATGTTTGAGTTAAGGCGGATGTACATCTTGCAATGATAACTATTATTATGACAAAGAAGATACAAATTGTAAGCCTTGTCCTAAAGGCTGTTAAAATTGTTGCAAGAATCCATTATTGACACAGTATGTATGTATTTTATGTGTTTCTGGCTACAGAAATATAAATGGTGTTTGTGTGTATATGGGTAAATGTGCAATGATTTCAATGCATGGAAGATGTATTGAATGTGATTAAGGTTATTATGTGGATTTTGAATTTATTTGTAGAAAATGTGGGGATGGATGTGAAGATTGTTCAAATTTAGCATTTTGTAATAAATGTTCTGATGGTTATCATCTAGTGAATTAATAGTAAAGTTTAGTTTGTAAAGTTTGTAATGTAGATGGATGTAAGCATTGTAAAAATGATATATGTATTGAATGTAAAATGGGATATTATAAAGATGGAGTTAATTCATGTGGTAAATGCTTGACTGATTGTGACACTTGCTAAAATGGTAATTAGTGTTAAGTTTGTAATTATTATTCAATAGTTAATGAATAAAAAACAAAATGTAATAGATGTTAGGATTTATTTCCAAATTGTATGGATTGTAACACATTATTTAGAGAAGATGATTCAACATATTTTACATGTGCATATTGTTTAAATGGATATTATTATGATGAGGAATTAAAAAGTTGTGAAAATTGTATAAAAGATGAATAAAATATTTTATAAATAAGAAGATGTGAATCATTGGAAATGATAACATAATGTTAACCAGGATATTTATTACTATAAGATAGATATATAGATTTAGAGAGAGAAATTCCATAGATGTTAAAGTATACTTGTATAAAGAATATTTATAATTGTGCTACAATAATAGATTAGAATGGATATTGTAATACTTGTTTATTGGGTTATATTTTATTCAAAGAGAATTAGATCGGTAAATGTATAACTTGCAAAGATAAGGCTGAGAATTGTAAAGATTGTTATATTACTCCAAATAATATATTTTAATGTATTCAATGTGAAACTGGTTATTTTTTATAATTAGATGGTAAGGAATGTAAAAAATGTGGAGATAATTGTATTTAATGTAATGATAAAGTATTATAATGTGATATATGTGAAGATGGTTATATATAATAAAATGGTGTATGTGAAAGTTGTAATGTTAAAAATTGTAGATAATGTAAAGAATAAAATAAATGTATTACTTGTGAAGATGGTTATGGAGCTATAAATGGAGAATGTAAATAATGTTAATTTGGATGTGTTGAATGTAATTTTGATTAGTAATTATGCTAAAAATGTTAAGATAATTACTTTTTATATATGAAATCTTGTGTACCATATCCATCACATTGTTTAGAAACAAGTGATGATGGATTTTGTTATTTATGTGAAACTATTATAGATTATGATAATCAATTAGATAAATTTATAGATGAAGGTACATAGGCTCCTTAATATAAAGAATCTAACATTTCCATATTTTTTAAAAGTGTTAATGGATATTGTTTAAAATGTAGTGATTATGATACTGGATAGTATTTTTGCCCAGATTCATGTTTAAGTACTATCCATTCATTTGAATCAATTGTAATGTTTTCATGGTTATTATTCCACATAATTTAATGAGAACTCTTATTTTTATATTCTATAATATTAATCAATTAATTATAATAATGAATAGAGAAGTCAAAGTTGTGTTATTAGGAGATTCAGGTGTAGGCAAAAGTTCTATTGTACTGAGATTCTGTTCAGATATATTCAAAGTCACACATGAATCAACTTTAGGTGCTGCATTTATGGCTAGAACTATAGAAGTTAATGGAATTAATTTTAAATTTCAGATTTGGGATACTGCTGGATAAGAAAAATACAAATCACTTACTCCATTATATTATAGAGGTAGTTATACTCATCTAATTATTAGAGGCCTAGGTAGCTTTGATTGTTTATGATATTACACATAAAGATTCCTTTGATGTATTAAAATCATGGGTTAATGAATTAAAAGCACATGGTCCTAAAAAAATAAGTATCAATTTTTATATCATTTTTTTAGTCTAAGTTTTAGTTGGTAATAAGAATGATTTGATTGAAGATGAGAAAGTTTCCTATGACGAAGCAAATAACTATGCATAAGTATAATATATATTTACTTATTTTAGTAAATTGGTGCATCACTTAAACTTACCAGTTGTAAAGAAAATAAAGGAATCTAAGAATTGTTTGTCTCTATTGCTGAATAAATCTTATATGAAGAATAAAATAAATTAGTAGAAGGTAAAAAAAGTGAAAAACCAATCACTCCTACTGTCAAAGTCACTGTTGATGATCAAAATAAAAAAAAGAAAAAAGAAGGAGGATGTTGTTGAATTCAATATTTTTTAAAATTATAAATATCTAATCTTCTTCATATCATATGTTTCATCACTAATATCAATGCATATCCTATAACTGCCGCTGCAAAAAATAAAAATCCTAATTCCAAAAAATGTTTCTCTACTTAATCACCACCTTATGCATATGTTTACAATTCATTCTTTTCTGATAAATTCCAAGTCAATAATATTTTTATTGCTCTCTATTTCCATTCATCTTCTGGTAATTATACTCCTAAATGCTCTGAAATATGATCCTCTATTCCTCTTAACATATGACTTACCTAATTTACTTACTATTATGCTTATAATGCCAATAAATATTCAGAATTCTTATCCAATCTCTTTAAAAATGGTCTTTGAGCTTTCTTTCTATAACTATCGTATTCCTATTCGTTGAACAAATACTGTTTTATATCATTATCCTCCACTTAATCTAAACATTATTTCTTTAATATTTTTATCTCCTTTGTATCCTTTGTCTCCTTTAACTCAAAATGAATTATCCCTATAAATATTAATTGTTATGAATTAGCCATTATATATTATTTTTATTAATGTAGTTTTCTAAAAATGATGTCTTTTGGGGTAAAATTTAAGGTTATCCTTATTGGCCATGTACCATAGCTTATGATAGACCAGACCAACAAAAATGTAGAGTCTTTTTCTTCGGAGATAATGAACAGTTTATTTGTAAATTTATTCTAGAGGTGAACTTAAATATTAAGATCTGAAACCTTTCGAAGAATATTTTGAACACTATTGTACTTAAGCCAAAAAGAATAATAATCTCAAAGTCGCTATTGAATAAGCTTTAAGTAAAGAAAGTCATAAATATCTCTTACCTTCTTATGAAAGTATAATTCAATACTAATTTACCAGAAATAGTTCGAGGTATCAATCATTCTAAAGTCCCAGAACAAAAAATTAATAAAAACATTCCTGAAATTAAGGTGGCGCCATAAAAACAATAATAACCAAAAAAAATAGAAATTTTTATCTAAAAACATTTTAAAGATGTAAAAGGGGAAGCTATTAATCAAATCCTTGAAAAATGCAATAATAATCAAAAAAAGGTAGTTAAAGCTATTAAAGTAAAGTAATTTATTAATAAAGGCTTATTCTTCACTATAAGCAGGAATAATTAATAAAATATTTAATTTAGAGACATTCTAAAATTATTATGATTCCTCTATCAATACCTCAAAGAATGAAAATTACTCGATACTTGATAATTTGCTTGATCCAAGTGAAATTAAAATATTCTTTTGATATTATATAAAAATGCTAATTACCAACTTCTGTCTTGTATCTGCATCATGTGCTGCATTAAGGGCAGTTGTTTTATTTAGAAAGGAGAAATTTCTTTCTAAGATGTTTACAGATGTAGATAAAATGGCTCTATACAATCTTGATTACATCAATAGTAAAGCTGATCTACCTATTAATCAATATCTTGTATTGACTGGAAAACTCACATCTAATAATTTACAGTATCAAAAATAATAATATTCTTAGACCTACTTTTTCTGATAAATCAGTCAAGGCAATACTATCTACAATAGTACCTACTACTAAAGAAAAATAAAAAGATATTGGAGATGGTCTCATGATTAATTTAGGCAAAGTAATTACATTTAAAAGAGATCATTTAATATCATTTACACTTGGAAATGATACACATTAATTAGATGTTAAATATTTACCTAATAGATCTCTTATTTTATATAATCTTCCTAAATTAAGAGACAATATAATGAAAAGTGAATTGTCATCAATTAAAATAGCTAACCAACACTTTTTTTAAAGTACATATACAGAATTTGCTTTGATACCAAATTAATAAGTTTAATATAATAAATAAATTTTAGTATGGAGTTTGCGGTAAACTATAGCAAGATGGTGTTTTCAATCCATTAATTATATTAGGATCATCTAAAGAATCCTTTATAGATAGTCTAGAGGAAGAGTTATTAAAAATTAATAAAGCTGCTAAAATTTGGTTATTAGTTAGTGGTGGCATTACAATAGGAGCTGCAATATATGCTAAATATTATAAAAAATCAAGAAAATAAAAAGAGAATAAATGAAATTTCAATGTATTTTGATATATAATATATTTATTTGTTGAAAAGTATAGAATTATTGAATTTTGTAAAATAGAAATTCAAAGTGTTCTGTCAATCTTTCTTATTGCATTTAAAATTGATTAATCTTAGAGTGATTCATGAGGAATTATTATTAATGCTTATCTGATTGCTTAGACTTAATGTTAAAGTGTAGTTGCTCGAATAAGAATGACAAAATAAAAAGTAATTAAAACTCCAAAACCAAAAGAAATGGCATATGTAACTATCATTACATAATCATCTTCTAAAATATCTAAAGATGCTTTAATAATAGTGTAATAGAATTCTAATAGAGCAAAACTAATATCAAATGTATAAGATAGAATCACTTGAATAAATTCTGGGGATTATAGGAATTAATTAACCAATGTTAGATTTGTATCCTTAATACCATTTAATTCAAGAGAATAATGAGTAGTAAGAATTTATTGTATACTAATCTTTAAAATTATTTTTACGTTTAAAATATTCCATTAATTCCGTATTTGTACAACATACGATTATTGTCAATATCTTCAGCAAGTGGATATGTGGGGTAATTCTAAAACCGCCCATTTTCATACTCACAAAATGGCAATGAAGATGGTATGATTAAACATAGATCAGTTTCATACATTCTTAATAATAAATCTTTGTTTTCTTAACTAATTTTTTTAGAAGCTACTATGTCATTATATATATGTTCAAAAACTGAAGTAGATTCATTTTGAAGTATAACAAATGAATTCAATAATTCAACATATAATCTACTAAAATATTTATCTTTAGTGTTTAATTCTGGATTTAATTTAAAAATTCCACTTGCCATAGTTTCATCAATAAGTATCTATTGATTTTTCAATAATTAACTGATTATCATGACACCATCTAAATCTTATTTGAATCTAACATATTCCATAGCTAATCTTAATTCAGGTTGTGAATCCTCCATATTTTATTTCATTATAAAAAACGTTGATAAAACATATCCTGATAATATAATCCAAAGAGAAAATAACATTAGATAAATGTTAATAATTGAGAAATTGGTTTCTTAAATTCTAGATACAGATTTAACTCTAGCAGAACTTGATTTATTTGTATTTTTTAATTAAGATACAGAACTAGAAGTATATTTAATAGAAGTGTGAGTAACTGTTCTATTAAACCAGAAATATTCTCTAAAATAATTTAAATGTTTCCATAATTACTAATCTTTATCAAGCATATTTGAAATAAATGATATTTTTTGACAGGAATACTCAATATCTTTTTCTGTAATTCTGCTTATCAATAGTAATACTGTTTGCATATAAATATATGGTTAATTCCATTACTTAAATTACAACATTAACATAAAGAATATAATCCAAAGCAAAACTAATAGAAAAATAAAATATTCAGTTTAAAAATAGTCAATTAGATTAAAAAATTCATTTTCAATTTCTTCGACTAATTTAATTGTTAAATTTAATTAATTTATTAAATTTCCCTTTAAGAATTAAACTAAAACCTAAATCTTCTCAACATATTTCATATCATCTGTACCTTATAAGTATTAATTGATTCTTTCTGTATATTCATTTACCATAGAGTCAAATTAAATCATAGTGATATTCAATTCAGAATATGAAAATTCATTAATGATTCTAACTGTTATGATTGGTAATTTATTGTCATTTTCTAACTTTGCAAATTCATTTTTAAGTTCTATCATCATACTCAACATCTCTTCTCTTCTAATTATACTCTCATTCTTAATACGATATTCATAAAATTATCCATAAGATTAATTTAATAAATTTAATTAAAGATCCAATTAACCTAATGTTACAAAAGTACAATAAAGTCTGTTAAATCTTTAAGGTATTCTGACTAAAGGTATATCATATTCTAATTAGTTTGTATTTTATCGAGCAAGTGCCATCTCTGAAATTATTAAAATTATCATTAAAACTGTTAAGAAAACACTTATAATAATACCTTTAATAATAGAAGATTGAAACTCTTCTGAATATGTTATTTTTCTTATCAAATTATAAACAGAATTTTAAGTTTTATCAGATGTAGCACTTGTAACAGACTTTTTATTTTATTTTTATAAATCATTTTATTATTCTATATTTTATTCTCTAAGTACAATTTATAAAATATTTGCTTATTGATTTTTTTGAGAACTACTTTTACCTATTTTTGATTTTTGATCTCTACCATCATCCTCTTCATCATCAAAATCATACTCTCTTTAAATTAAGATATCTCTATTTCCTCTTGGAGATACTAAATTACTTTCTCTAGGATCAATTGATTTTTATAATGCCAAATTTTCATTTACTTAAACTTCTTAATTAGTTTCACCTTCATGATCATTAATAAATAATTTATTAACAACTGGTTAATTTATTACAAATGCTTAAGGTACATCATTTTCATCTAATTGAAACTCATCCTCTATTTATTCAGTAGTTTTTAAATTCTTCGATTAATAGTAAGAACTTATTGCACTATTAGATAATTCTATTCCTTATCTTTTTACTTCTTTGTATCGGTATTCAATTATTTACATTAAAAAATATGGATATTTATTTTTCATTACATTTAATGTAAGATTATATACAATTTAATAATAAGGATGTACTGAATTTTCTTTCAAAGAACAACTTGAAACAAACTCTTAGGTTTATTGAATATAATTTTTCTTAAAGCATGTATATTTCGGTTATACTGAAACTTAATGATAAGTATTCTCTTATTATTCTGTTTTTAATGCACTTGTTTGAGTTATCAAATGAGATTTTTTATATGCTTCATGTTCTCTTATTATAATATCAATATCCTATATTGGAGTTACAAATGTTTTCTAAGAATTAATTTTCAATTATTAATCATCTTATTCAACTTTTTAAAATTATTAAACTGCATCAAACAAATTATGAAACCAAAAAAAAATATATGAATTTAAAATTTAATCATCAAATTCTTAACTATTACTTTATAATAAGATATTTTAAACTTATTTTGAAATACCCAATATCTTTCCTGTATCATCAAATATTATAAAATCATTATTTTCATTCATTTGCTTTATTGCAGCAGTAACAATATAATCATCTATATTATCATATGAATGAACCAATTATAAAGTAGAGTTAAAAGAAAAACCTGTTTAATATATTGGAAATACACTTCTACTTTAATCAAAAATTTCAGATTCTCCTATTTTCAAAAAATTATTTAAAAATTCATCATGCTTATCTTTTAAATATTTCGGTAACAATTAATTTATATGCTATACTTACATAAATGAATCTTCATTTTGATATTAAAAGAATTTTTACATTTTTTTTCTATTACTAGCTATTATTTACCCTTAATTTTTTAACATACTTACAGATACTAAAATCATTTCATCATTTAATAAGGTAGTATTGATAATATTTTTAGTTTATAAATTTCTCTCAAAACTTAACAATTCTTCAATTCTTTACTCAATTTCTAATGTTATATGAAAATCATTCAATACTCCTGAAAACATTAAAGACAATAATCTTAAATCTAAAATATTTAATTTAAATAAATCTTTTTGAATTGTAAAAACATTTATTTAAAGTTCGCTAAAAACTATATTCTTTAATTTAGTTAGTAATTTACTTAAATTTTCTGACTAAATAGCTAATTCTTCAATTCTTTAAAACCCTTATTGTAATTTTTCCCAATATTTTAGTTTCATTTATAATATTTATATAATTAAACTCATACTTTTTTCATTTAACAGTTAACTTGTTCTTATTTCAAATAAACTTAAAGCTCCTTAAGATTCCTCATTCATCTGAAATATTTTCTTTTTTTTTCTATTTTTAACAACTGAACCATAAATGTTATCTGCAAGAATTTAGAAATATAATGATTAAGAATGAGTTGAGGATTAATACTTTTTCATTTTTATATATCCTAGATTCTGCTTTTCACAAGTTTGTAAAAAAAATAATATATTATAGATATAAAAATCTTCATCTTAAAATCTTTCTGTAATTTGTAATTATTCTATAATTTTTGTAAATAGTTGCATTATACATTATTATAATTAAAGATCAATATCAAACTTCTCTTTAATTACAATTTTAAATTTGGCTCTAATAATGTAAAGTATTTTATTTTTTATTATTTAATTACCAAAATAATACATATCAACAATTTATAATAGTAATTCCTTTTATAAAGATTGTTAAATTAAATTGTCTTCTTATTATAATTCTAAATATTTTTATGCTACAAAACTCAACAAAGGAATTAAATAACATCCTAAATAAAAAAATTAATAGGAATTCCAAAAAAAAGCAATCATTTTTAATATTGATGCAAAAAATAACAAACTGCTCCAAAAGCAATATTATAGATTGACATAATATTAATATGGATTCACAAATAAGGCATCTAAAAGTTGTACAAAAAATATTAAAATCAAAATAACACATTAATATTATTCTTTTAAGTATACTATTGAAATCAAACCAATTATTTCTATTAATGAGATTAGATAATTTGAAATTCTATGTCTTTTTATAAATGGATTTCTTGTTGGCAATGAATAGTTTCGTTGTATGTAGTTTTAAATAGTTGAATTGAAAATTACAGGAAATATTAAAAAAATAACAATTTAATCAAAATCTCCAATTAATTTTAAATTTTAGATGTGTATAAATGTGGGATAAAGCAAAAGAGAATTTAAATAAGTGAAATATTTCTGGCTATAATGATATAAAATTTAAGATTAAGAACTTCCAAAAATAATAATTAATGTTGCAATCCAATGAATAATACTTATCATAATTACAGAAGCTATAATAATGTTATTATTATTTATTGAAATTATAGGAGTAAGCCCTGAAAACCAATTTATTAATGTTTTTATTAAGATAAATTTTTCATCCTAATAAATACTAATAATATATATATACTTTGTAATATTCATTTGCAAATTAATAAGTGGGTAATAAAATGCTCATTCTAATTGCTACATAAAATAAAGATAAAATCTTTAAATTTATTTAAGTGGATGATTTTGATTCCTTTAGCATCTATTGCATTTCTCTAAGTTAAATTTTAATGAATTTCCCTATAATTTGCATTAAATTTAATATTTTTATTATTATTATCATCATATTCTAAAAATAGTTTCTCATTTTTTCTATTATTTTCCAAATTTTGAAAAGAAGACTTTAGCATTAAATACTCTAACTTAGAATTATAATTTGCAATAAAATGATAAAGATTACTTTTATGTAAATAAAGGATTATAGGAGTAAATAAGTATAAGAATTTAAATTGAAAATTTGAATATTCTAATGAGAAAAAATAAAAAAAATCCAGGAATAAATAGGGTTAAGTAATTTATTTGAAATATTTCAATCGTAGTTGAATAAATATCAAGAATAAATTAAATCAAATTTATAATAAGTTTTGTATTTTTATTTTATTTATCTAAAATTTTAATTTAATAATTATTTGTAATAAAATACAATTAATGAGTCGATATGATTAAGATTTCAGTTTAACTTTTAGCTTAATAACTATTTGATTGTGTATTTTAGAATTTAATAATTGAAATAAATATAATTTTTGTAAAGGTATTAAGAATAATGTATAATAGAGTATATTTAATTATTATTCTTTTAAGTAAGCATTATCATTATATGATAACTCATTTGTAAAGATTTGTTAATAAAGCAATTATGTATATAAAATTAAATAATGAAAAAAAAGGAGAGTCCGTACCTTGGAATAGATAATCCTGTATATAGTTAGAATATTTCCTCTCCTCGATTTGAGGAACTTCTACCTATTTACTAAAATGATAATGGGACAGAACAGCGTATAGATGAAGCATTAAAAGATAAGAGAAATATTTTTGAAAGAAATAATTTTCGAGCATTAAATGATGGTCATAAAGAAGAAAGTTCTGAAGATGATAATTATTTGAGTAGTGTAAGGTAAATTATTGTTTTGGATTTTATAAGTGATAATAGATATGATTAAGAATCAGTAAGATCAAGAACGAATTCTTTAATAAGATAATAGAGAAGTCCTAGTATATAGAAAAACTAATAGATAAGTTAAAGTCCTTTTAAAAAAGGAAATACTGCATTAATAATTGATTCAACATTCAATTTATAAGTTTAAGGAGTAAAATCATACTCAAAAATTGATAAGTACTAAAGTTTTGTGTAACAATTTGAATTAGAGGAAGATAAAATAAGAAAGAATAAAGAATTACAATAATAAAAAAGTAATTAAACAAATGAGCTTTCATCTAAAAGGTTAAGTGGAATAAGAGAAGGAAAAATTGGGTATAATTATCATTGATTATTAGCTTAAATGATATTTGGGCATCAAAGGGATTTATAATAATTCGATTAGTATCTAGATTTATCTAATAGTTGAAAACTAAAACTGAAACTATTAAGTTTAGACTCTTAACTTAGAAGATATTTTCAGTGATAGGGGATTTATCAAGTAATTTTGAATATATCTTAATTTCTCATTAAATTAAATTAAAACCAAGTTTGGTACAAATTTTAAAATTAATAAGTTCTTAATTTTGAAATATAATTTTCAGAAAAGAGCAACGAAATTACTTCATTATTTAGAAAATTGTTAAGATTATTTAAGCAAATACATTATAGTAATTAGACCTGATAGTAAGTTTAAAATAATATGGGATATTCTATTATTACTTTTTATAGTAATGAATATATTTTATATTCCTATTAATATAAGTTTTAATATATCAACATCAGGAGTCTTTGAATATTTGTTTGATTTATTACCATCATGGATTTTTGTTGCTGAGATAATTATTAATTTTAACACAGCTTATTATGATAAAGGATTGATGCATGAAGATAGAAAATCTATAGTAAAGCATTATTTAAAAGATAATTTTTTTTGGGATTTAGTAGTAGTAATACCATTTTTGATGTCTAATATGAATATACCATTTGTTAGATATACTTTATTACTTAGATTGACACGGTTATCTCCATTGATGGAAAGCATAGAAGAAATGTTGAATTTGTAAGTAAGATATTATGAATATAACAAAAGGAAAATATTTAAATAGTTGTTGATCTTTTTAAACTTATCTTTTTCCTTCTTTTGACAGGTCATTTTTGTGGATGTGCATGGCATTTTGTTGCATTAACAGAATATGAATCATTTGGTATTACTGATAATTGGTTAACACATTATGATAAATAAGCATTTGATTATAATTGGTTTGATAGATATATAATTTCTCTTTATTGGAGCGTAATAACAACTGTTACTGTTGGTTATGGAGATATTGTACCTGTTACTACTTTTGAAAGAATATTTGTTATTATTGTTACATTATTACTTTGTGGAGTATTTGGTTATTGTATTTCAAATATTGGTAATATTTTTAAATAAATGTCTGATAAAAGAACTACTTATAAATTTAAACTAAGATAAATACATTAACATATTAGAAAAAGAGGTCTAAATCTTAATCTTTCATTAAAAGTAACAATTTTATTAATTTTATAGGTTAAGAAGTATTTTGAATACTTTTTTAAACTAGAATAAGAAGAAGATAGTCACGCAGAGATATTTATAAACTAATTAACTAAACATTTAAAAGAAGAAGTTTTGACTGATTTATATTGTAATACACTTAAAAAATCAAGATTTCTTAGAGATAATTTTAAAGAATTAACAATTAATAATTTATGTTAATTTGTTAAAGAAAAGAAAGTATTACCAGAAGAAGTTTTATATTCTCGATTTGAATAGCCTACGAAAGTATGGTTTGTTCTTTCTGGAGCTTTAGAATTTGTAGCAGATCATTAAAGTATATTCAATTAATAATTTTTAAGATGAAAATGATTTTTATGAAGCCACAGAAACCTTTCTCAAAAAAGTCAGTTCTGGGTAATATATATAATTTAAAATTAGAGCAGTATTAGGAGAAAGAGAATTTATTACACAATAACCTTATGATTATAAAGTAAGAGCTTTAAAATTTACTTAAATGGCTTATATTAAGTAATTTAATTATTATAAAATAGTTATGATGATTTTATTAATGTTATTAGTGAAAATGAATCAGAATATGAAATATTTTGCATGAAAAGAGATAGATTATTATTTAATCCCTAATATAAAGGTTCTGGAAATGTTTGTGAAATTTGTGAATGGACTCATAATTTTATACAGTAAATAAATTTATTCAATTTTTATTAGATGTCCTTTTGTATTCTTATAACCAAACTTAAATAAAATATCTAGTAGTTTCACTGCAGTCAGATTAAATAATAGAATTAAATTTCCTTATCGAAATACTCATAAATCTAGATCTAGAGAGAACTTAAACAGTGTATAGGAAGGTGTTTTAAAAATAATAGTTGGAAATTTAACAGAATAGTAAATCAATTTAATATAATAGAGAATTTACAGATGATTATTTGCTATCTTTAGGATTTTAGTTGACTTAAAATTTAGAAATAGATTCTAAAAGTGAAGATGATTAATCTAAAAATTTAAATGATTCACAATCTCCTACTACTAGTGAAATGTAAAAGGCATTTTAAAAAAAAAGTAATAAAACTATAGTTGGAGGTATAACTACTGATTTTAAAGAAAGTCATGATTTAAAAAAAAGTATTATTAATTTTCAAAGAATTTAATTTGGAAAAGAAAAATCTAAAGCATTCTAAGTATTTAAGAAGGATATTTAAGAAAAAACACTTGAAGTTTTAGAATAATCATAATTACTTTCAATTCCAAATAATTAAATTACCAGTACAAATACTAAATAACCATAAAAATAATTATAAAATACTCCTAGAAGAAGATCATCTAATGTAGAAGAATTTGGAAGTCTTTTATAGTCATAAAAATTAGGAAATCTAAATAATTAATAAGATTAAGATTAAAATAAAGGTTTTATAAAGTAACTTAGTAAAAATAGTGAGGCTAGTGATATGTAAGAATCATTAATTAGAAAATAAATTGAAACTTAAGAAAAAAGAATTTAAGTTGGAGGAGAATAAAGAAGAAAGAAAAGAAAAACAACAATATAAATAGGATAAAAATCTTAACAAAGAACTTATAATAACTAATAAACAAATTTAAGCCCAGTTTTATAATAATAGATATAAAAATAATAGCTAATTGCAAATATTGATCAGTAAATAAAAAGATTTAGTATTGGAGATCAAAAAAAATAAGGATAACCAAATCATATTACAAGTAATGGCTAAATTGAAATTTCTGGTGATGTTGCAGAAAACATTTAAGGTGATTCATTATAAAGAAAGATTTAGGATATTGTTCATACAAATGAAAATTTATAAATAGATAATTGCAAGTCATCTCTAACTTATTTTCCTGACTTTAACATAGAAGCAATTCTTAAAAAAATTGATCATTATTATTCATATATAAAAGGGGTTGACAAAAAAATGTATAAGAGAAGTAAATCCAATCGAAACTTATTTGAAAGAATTAAACCTTCAAAAAATGCAACCATAAAAAGTTACCAAAATAATTCTAGATCCTAATAAGATGTATGACAATTTGATAAAAATACTAAAACATCAATTAAAAGTATACTTTTAAGATTCAAATTAGTACTAAAAAATAATAAATAATAAATAAATCATATCATCTTATAAATCTTTTAAATTTTTTGAATTTTACGTGAATGATAAACATTTTGGATATTACCTTCTTCAACTCCAAAACTACTTTTTCTTCTTAATAAAATAGGTTTAGGCTAAAATAACATAAAAGTGAATACATTAATGCAATCTCCTGGCAAATAGTCATTTAATTAACCTTATAATGAGACTCTTTTCATTCTTCCTATCCTTCTTTTTTGATAAACAGGATTATCATTTAATTTAATTCTTGATTCTTAACTTTCTATACTTTTTAATGTAATAGAATGTTTGATTGGTTCAGTGTCCCTAAAAGTTCTTTATGATAAATATTGTTAATCAGTAATTATATTAGAAATGATCTAAACTGTATAGGATTTCCAAAGTTTGAAAGTGGTCAATGTTATTAATAAAACATGTAAAATATTACCATTACCTTCTAGTTTAAGTTAAGGTCCAATATTTGTTCTTCTTTGTTTTAATCCTCTTCTGTAATAAGCTAATCTGAAAAGCATAGTTTTATGAAATTAAGACATTTTTTGAGCAGCAATTTCTGAACATTACTCAAATATTTATTTTTAGTATCTATGATAAAATATTTCATATAACAATTAATTATATGTTATATTATCTCCAAAGTCACAAAATAGATTAAAATTTAAACTAAGTTTAGCAGCATCCCATAGATTATCATAAGGTTTACATCCTAATGGTTCTTTAATTTCAATTAATAAATGAGGTAAAGATCTAATATTTAAAACTTATCCATTTTATCTTGAAAATTTGAACCATGTTTTTCTAAAAGAATCAATATTTTCAACGTATGTTTATAAAATGGAATCTTAATTATTGAAAAAGAATTCAAATTATTCTATCATGGCTAAAACAAATAAATTTAACAATGCATAATTTGATATTAACATAAAAGATATAAAGTAGATTTATGCATATGGAGATCCACAATATTTAGGATCTTCAGAACAATATGGATTATGATGCATACAATCATTCATAATAGATCGAAAATCATCTCCACTAACACATTTAAAAAGTGTAAGCATAGCTAACCAAAAATTAGAAAAGTTTATTAAATCATTAATAACTTCACCCTTATCTATTGTTCCATATAACATTACTCCATAAAATGCATATACAACCATAATTATTAAAAGAATGAACAGAATCTTAAGTAAAAATGGCAATGCAAATGACATTACTCTTATTAATCTTTGTAGATTTTACAAACCTTAAAATATTAAAATAATTCTTAAGTTTCTAAGAGTATATAATATTCTTAATAATTAATAATATTAGGTTAATTATGTTGAATTACAATAGAATTCAAACCAATCGAATTTGCAATCAAGAATTAAATCAATGACACCTAAAATAATAACTAAGGATGTATAGAGTCTCCATAAATTATCTTTGAATCTATTGATTCCTAAATTAATGAATTGAAGTAGTAACCAAGTTGCAAAAATAATAGTACATATATGATAAATTTAATTGATTCTTGAATTATAATAATCTTCAGCTGAATGATGAATCATCATTATTGTAACACAATTCATTAATAAAATAG
Source organism: Paramecium sonneborni (assembly GCA_905182985.1). Classification (NCBI taxonomy): domain Eukaryota; phylum Ciliophora; class Oligohymenophorea; order Peniculida; family Parameciidae; genus Paramecium; species Paramecium sonneborni. The sequence goes on along the minus strand of CAJJDN010000087.1, from coordinate 207,715 downwards.
TAAACATAAAAAAGTCCATATATTTATTCATTATTAATATATTTAATAACCTACTAAATTGCGACTTTGGTAATGATGCTCTAATAGGATGATCATGTAAAATGATTTCTGATACATTTATATATTCTAATTGAGCTTATGTTAATTATTAGTCTTCCATTTATTAAGAATTGGCTTTTAAATTGATAAACAATACACCAGTAAATAATTAAAGGAAAAACATAGATCCAACAGCACAAAAGGCTAAATAAAAGATATATGTTGGAATCTAACTAAAATAAAGATGTGGACCATCTGAAGCTTCTCTACTATTTTATGATACCCATAAAATTGAACCCCATCCATCAAAAGTAGAAATTATAAATAATGCAGGTAATGCAGTTGTTATATTATCAAAATTATGTTTATAAACTCTCCATTCCTTACCTAATTTAATACATTCTTCTTATCCAATATCATAATTTATTTATTCCTCACAAAATCCCATCTTACCTGCATATAACATCATTGAAAATACAGCAAACATTAGCCATACTAAAAGTAATACAACAAACACATTTATAATATCAAATAGAGATTAAGTCAAAGCTGCTCTTACTCTAACTACCCATTTTATTCTATATAATAATTTTAAAGGTCTAAAAAATAAAAATGTCTCGATTACTACAAAAACTGGTAAATCAATAATATTAAAAAATTTAACATAATAAACTATTATGTAAATTAGATCAACTATCTTCCAAGTATACTATACTATAAAATAAAACACTTACATTTAAATATGATCCTCTATCTAAGAATGCCCCTTATGCAATAGATTTTATTATAAATTCAATAAAAATAGTTGAATTCAAAATAAATAGTGTTGTAATTAACAATGGCTTCTCCTAAATATTCTTTGGAAGAGCCAAATAAATAATAGTGAGAAATAAAATGGAATCAATAAAATATTTTGTATAAATACTAAAACTTATCCTAAAGAATATCTTTCTTAATGGATTTGATTTTTTAAAGCAGTAATAGGATTACATACATTCAATTCCAGCATATAATTTATAATTATGTTTAAACATTTTTTTAAAGATCTATTCTAGATTTTCTTATAAATATTTAAGAGTTTTTGGTTCATTAGTTTTCAATTTTAATATATTGATTTTACTCTTTAATCTTCTAAAATCCTCTTTTATTTTCTTCTTCTATTCATCTTACTATTCCATTTTTCTAGTTCTGACTACTGGAAATTATAAAGAATGAAATAACATTTCTGTGAAATTGCTATCTCTTTTGGAATATAGATTATAAATTTATTCTTTAATATTATTAGGAGATGCTTGTATATTTTCATGAAACAAACTATCATTTCTATCATTATATCTATTAGTAAAACCTTAATTATTCTAATCTTAATATAATGAAGATTAACATGAGTTGGATTCTGATTCAGACTCTGAGTCATTATCTGAATGTTCTGAATCTAATTATTTATTAAGTTTTTTTATCTATTTTATTTTATCTTTCAAAAACTTATTATTTTCATTAGTAGATTCTCTTTCTAAATATTAACTAAATCCATCCAATAATATTGCCATTAAAATACCATAAATAAAATAATTTAATGTAAACACTAATAAAATCGAATAAGCAATTGAAAATTCTTTCTAAATTTCTGATCCAATTCTATAAACTCCAAACCAATCATCATTTGTCATTATATTGAATACTGTCATAAATGCTTTAGCTGGATCATCAAATGAATGCATATAACCCTCATTATGATATTCACTAAATTTATGAGCGTATAACTCCATTCCAATCAAACCAAAAGTAAAAATCATAAAGAACATCAAAAATGCCAAATATATATAAGACTTATAAGTTATTTATGCAATTGCACCAATTATACGAGCCATTTATATATATCCTATGCATCTATAGAACAATAAACATTTTGAAGATCTCATTAATCTTAAATATTATTCACTTACATTTAAGTAATTACTAAATCCAAACTCTATCAAACTTAATATTACTATCAATAATTCTATAACATGATGTATATTTTTTGTTAATCTTCCTAATATCTTTATAATTAAATACTTGGCTTAAGTACTATCAATTAGAGTATAATCTCTGTTGATAATAATATTGTCGCAGTATCTTCTACTCTATCTATTATACTTCTTTCTATTAAACCCTATGAAGCCAAAAATAATGTATTTATAAGAATTGTTAAATCAAACACTAACATTGTTAATTTAAAATGCATTATTCTAAAAGCATATTTCCAAAGAGTTCTTAAAATTCCACTAAATGATTTATGCCAAATCTCTATGTCTCTTACATTGAGTTCTTAAAATATTGAATCAAATTTCTTTATTAAAAACTAACTATTTGTTAATACATTGTTTCCAGACCAATTTCTTTATTTTATCAATCTTTTTTTAAATTCCTTTCTCTTTATTTTTATAAATTCCTCCTCACATCTTGGTTTATCTAATGGTTTATTTACTATTTTTGAATTAATTCTTTTCTCTATTTCCTTTTAATCTAAATATGTTCCATTTAAAAGTAATTTTAATTCACCACAACTATAAATTGTAAAAGGTTTGCAAATAGATTATTTTCCAATAAATTACTATCCACTCATAAAATAAGGAAACTTTCGTCTCTATTTCTCTATTTCTTTGTTATGTTATTATCCAACTTATGGAGAAAATGATTCTGAACTAGATTTTACACCATGAATCTCAGAATTATTTACACTATCTATCTTTATTATTCTTTTCGATATTTTCATTGGTAATTAAACTAATGACTTCTAATTGTTTAAAGGAGAAACTCCTATTATTTCAGATTTACTTGACTTTACACGCTAACTCTATATTAATGTTTTTTTCTTTTAAATTGGCTTATAGTAGAATAATTTTCTTTTTTATATTTAAAAATTTTAATTTTCAGATTTTTTTAATACTTAAAATAGGGATCTTCTTAAGATATCTAACTAACTTGTTTAAATATATTAATATTTATAATCTATGAATTTTTCTAATAAAAATGATGATCTACTGAATTATTTTATTGTAATTTAAGTTTTTGGATCTGAAGTAAATTTCTTAATATCCATTTATAGAAAGTATTTTTATAAAATTGATAATTTAGGAAGAAGAAAGAATTTTAATGAAAAGTTTTAAATCTAATTTCTTATATGAGTAAAATTACTTGTATTAATTCTATTTTCATTCAAAATACTACCTAATAAGATCCTGAACTATACATTTTAAGATTATTAAATTTTATTAGTTCTAAGCTCATTTAATATGAAATCTTCATTGTTTGAAAATAAAAATTAATTCATTTAAATTATATAATGATGAAAGCCAATTCGTTTTAAGTTTGATTTACTAATTACATTTTCTTGATGTTCGGTATATTAATTTTCTCTAAATTACATTTCACTAAAATGTGTCTTAAATACTGCTATTGGAAGATTAAATCCAAAAAATCCACCAACAAATATAATTAAAACATAATAAATCCAAACAATAGGATGAAATGCTCTGATTGTATAATACATAACCCAACTCCAATCATCCATTGTTACAGTCTTTAAAATAAGTCCAAATGAATAAATTATATTATTAAAATTTGTTGGAATATTATAAGATTTATTTGTGACTTAACAAATTGTACCATCTGAACAATAACCTTCTCTACATTAAATCCAATCTGATTCTTCTGAAGGTAAACATCTTTCATTAAATAAACCCATAAATAATGAAGTTCCCAATGATGCAAAAAATAAAACAAATAAAATTACAATTGCTGTTGATTCTAAAATAAATTTCAAAGATTCAATTAATGCTTCAATCATTTTTTATAATCCTTTCATATTATTAATTTTAATACCTTCAAAAATAGCTCCTAAGTGTTTCAACAATCTTGTCATTCTTAATGGAGTAATATCTATTATTGTTTCAGAATATGTTAAATGATAATAATATAAAATAATTAAACAAGCATCTATTATTCTTGAAAGAAAGATAAATTTAGTACGAAACACTCCAGATGCAAATAATTGTAAAATTATATCCACTACATAAAACCATAAAAAGGCTAAATATCAAAATATAATAATTACTAAAATTATATTCTTAATATCTATTATCCTCCTCTTGTAGATGTTCTAATATAAAGATTGCAATGTTTCCTATTGTTACTAATGTCAATATAAATTAGTATAATCTAGATCTAACAATAATTTTAGAAAGCCTCTTTATAATTAAATAAATGTAAAGTAAAGTTTTTCTAAATTTTAACATCATATAATTATCTAAATAAGAACTCTCTCAATTATTTTTTATTATTACATATATCAAATGATATTTACGGAAACTTTATAATTTTCTGTATTTGATAAATTATGCTCCATTAATTTAACTTAATTTGTAATAAATTTTTCCAAATTAATTTGATAAACTCTATTAATCATCATTATCCTCCTAATAGATAGTTATTTAATACAGCAATAGATGATGAAGATTACTCAGTAACTGTTAAAGGACTAAAACCAGCAAGTGAGATTCGTAAATTTGTGACTCTGGGTTTTAAATAGGTTGACTTATTAAAATTATTGGTTTACACTCATTTCTGCTATTGGAGTTTAAATTGACAGATTGGGACTATGCCAATTATTTTCTATTTGTTATTAAATTCTGAATTAATCTAAATCCTCTTAAATCTTAACACTAGTATTTGAATTATCTGATTATTTATCCTCATTTGAAATGTTAGAGAAAGCTTCAGAATAATGTTCTGACTCTTATTCATCTAATTAAAATTAATTGTTTATGTTTAATGAAGAATCAAACTGTTCTAAGTTTTAATGAAGTAAATAGTTCTCAGCTGTAGCCTTATCAGCCATTCTTTCAAATAATTTTTACTAAATTTCCTCCCTAATAACATTTTCTTATTTATTTACTTTTGCTAATCCTTTTAACTTTCTGTCTTTCTAATTATTGTTGAAAATAGGTCTTATGTGTATTGACTTAGATTTCCTTAAATTCGTTTAGAAATACGTGATTTAATTGTTTTCATAGATTTTATACTTGAATCAGAGCTTTCAGATTATTCTGACTTTCTTCTAGAAACATCACTATCTGATTCTGAATCAGAACTATGTTTAAACTTTACAGCAAGTTTATTCATTTAACAAAGTTCCTACTTATCTAAAACATTTCCTCTTCTTCTAATTGATTTACTTAATCTTTGAGATTTTTATTTCTAGTTTCCATGTTCTGCAGATTATAATAATATAGTGCTCTTCTTGACAACTATCGTTTTAGAATGATGCTACCCTCTGGAATTTAGAGATTACATTATTAATATAATATTCACAAAAATGATTCATTCAATAAAAAACCTTGAAAGAACTTATTTATTAAAAAATCAAAACCTAAGCATTTATTTTAAATTTCTAAAATCAATAACTTCCTATATAAAATCAACTTTTAATTAAACTTCTTAACAAAATTATTTAACCCAAGGTTGCATAGTTTAAATCATAATTCAACCATTATTTATTCTATTTTTAATTTCCTTTATTTAAATTGCCCTCAAATTTATTACTTATTCTCCCTTGAAAGAAATTTATTTTTTTAGAAATAATAATAGTAATTAATCTCGATATTTTAAAATTTGTGATTTTGCTACATATAGATTGTAATATTATAATATTCTATCATCAAAATCAATTTTTCAAAATTGACAATTAAAAAATCTTATTGAGTTATTACCCTCTATATTGATAAATAATTTTTAAATTTAAAACAAAAAAAATCATGCTTCTGTGATTTTTATAGGTTTAATGAATTTTATCAATAAAAAATAAGAAAGACTTTAATAAAGTGTTCCATTCTTTCAATAAATTCCTTTTTTATTTTAGTGAACATAAATTAATATATTTTATTTTTTATGTATTTTTCTAGATTATTGAAAATTTTTATTTTTATACAGCTTCCTTAAAGATTTAAAAAATACCCAAAATTGACTAACAACTCTTTGTGAATTTTTGAATTTTTGATAAATCAAATATTTATTTAATGTAATAAGTTAACGCTGTAAAATCATAGAAAAAAGTATCAGTGTTTTAATAACCATAAAAAAGTAAACAAACTTAAAAAAAGAGTAAAACAGATTCATAGAATGATTATAAATAGGATTAAATAGATTATAATAAATCGAAATAATAGTAAGCTTCTTTAGTGTTAGAAAAAAATAAACTTGATTCATAATTGTCAAAAGGGACTTAAATAATGAAAGACAGTATAAAATCGTCTTAGAAATCTTAAACAATTAGAAGCGACAAAAAAAAGTTCACTTAAAATAGAACAACGTAAAATAATTAGACTTTAATATTGTTATAAGAGAATCAAATAAATGAGAAACCAGAAAGAGATGAAGAATCTGTATCAGAGTAATATAATACCTATAATGTTGAATAAGAACATTCGATGATTATTTTAAATGAAGCATTAACAAGATAGGCATCTAAGAAAGCATTTGAATAGTTATTAAAAGAAAATGAGTCATATAGATTAGATGCTTCTAATTTTGGAGATATTATTGATGAAAATTAGATAAGTAATTAATAATAGTAATAATAAAATTAAAAATGGTAAGAATAAGAAAAGAAAGATAATGGGATATAAAATGTATAAATGAATATAACTGAAGAGAGTGATTAAGAGGAGGAACAATAAGAGGATATTGAAATGATGTATTTGAGTTTAGTTAACGAAGAGAGTTAAAATTATAATATAGAATTAAATGTAAATCATAATTTTAAATGGTTACTATCAGAAATAAAACACTATAAGGATAATAAAAAATTTCTATTTGCTAGGAAAATATTATTTTTTCTAATTGTTGGATTTGAAATTTGTTGTTATCGTTTATTATAATGGAAAGTATTCGATTTATATGAAATGTTTTTAACATTAACAAATATAATGTTGTTTCTGAATAGATCATCAGATAATTAAAATGAAATACAAGCATATTAATATGTGTTATGTGTACTTTATTTTGCTGATTCATTAATTCATTTAGCTGGTTAAGGATTTAAGAAATATATTTCATCATTTTGGAACATATATGATTTATTAATCCTCATATTATACTTTTTATTTCTTATAGAAAATGATTATATTCCTTTTGATGTATCAACCTTTAGATTGATTCGGATTCCCTTCTATGTTGGTAAGATTAGTAGTACTTTAAATATAATGCTTATGTCAATTTAAGAAGCAGTCAAACAAATCGTTGAAAATATATTAATTCTAATATTGTTTACAATTCTAATTGCATTGATAATGTTATATGCATTTAATGGAGTGATTAGATATCGTTGTATGTATGAAGAATTGGGTATTTTTTCATTAAACAAATTTGAAGAGGATGTTTGTGGTTATGTTGAATGTGAACATGGTTATATATGTGCAAGATAATTAACTAATTTAGATACTCCAACTCATTTTGATGATATAATCTTCTCCTATTTCTAAACTATAAGAACTAGTGTAGTTAATGATTGGACGATTTCTATGTATGTTCTGATGAAGTAATTTAATCCTTTAGTTTGTATTTTATATATCTTTATCATTTTTGCAATCAACAAATTTTATTTTTAATTATTGATTGCAGTCTTGAAAGTTAATTATCACAAAACTTAAGAACATTATGTTAAAAATCCTATTAAACCAGAACAATATGAAGATTAAATTGTTATCAATTTATTTAAACTCAAAACTATTGGAATTTGGTAATCTTATTTAACAATCTATAAAAATTATATATCACCAAAAAGTGATAGATTAAATAGTAAATCATAATCAAATCTTACTTAATTAGAGCCTTAAATTAAAATTTAAAAACTTGTTTTTCCTGAAATTGTAAATTAAGAAAAAACCAAATTATTATCAGCTCGATAATAAAATGAAATGATAAATGAAAGAAATTTATTACAAAAATTGTATTCATTTGATAGTTGGATAATTTTTATTCTATTTCCAGAACATAAACTTTAAAATTAAATGAAAAATATTATTTAATAAAATGAACATCTTTTTACAGAACTTTAACTCTATTATACTTTTTTAAGTATTGATCATCTTAGTCTAAATAAATAAATTATTAAAGGATCTCCAAATTAATTTAATTCTATTGAAGATTTAGAAATATCTATTGTCATTAAATAAAAATCTATTCTAACTAAAATTAAAAAAAATTAGAAAAAATTTATAATTTAAAGTTATGTAAATAATTCTTCAAAAATTTAAATTAAAAAACACTAAAAAAAAGAGAAATCAAACTTTCCAATTAAAAAATCAAACTTTTCTAAAAATTTTGAAGAAATTAAACTAGTTGATTTAGATAATAATAATATTTCAGTACTAGAAGTAAGTGATGATTAAATGAGTTAATCTCTAGATTAATCTAAAATTGAAAAATATCAATAAGAAATTTAATAAAAGAAAAATATAAAGAGTCTAAGTAAATTTCATTCTTAAAAATTTCAACAGAATAATAAAAATAATAAATCAATACCATAATTATCTAAGTTCATTTTAATAGATGGATTGTAATTACCATACTAATAAATAGAAAAGATTATAAATACAGAACCTAAAACTGAAATATATGAAATAAAAAATTATGAATAAAAATATCATAATAAAATATCATAAATAAATGATGAAATTTATACAAAAAAATGGTCAGGAAATGATTTAATACAGAATTATAAGGCCAATTCTGTAATTTAATATTTAAATAGAGGATGGAATTATTATTTTGCAAAAGGATTTAAATTTTATATAGAATTGATAAAATTTTGGTCAATTATTTTTATAACTCAACCTTTTGTAATGGTAATAATTGATAGTTTTGTATGTATTGATACATTATTAATTGCATTTTCCGACTATTATGATTCTGCAATTTCAGATTTTTTTGATCTATCAGTGAATATTTTATTAGTTTTAGAAATGATGATTAAATCCATATGTATAAAAGGTTATTTATACAAAGTGAGTAATATTTTAGGATGTTTGGTGATTACAATTTCAGCTATAGAGAGAATTTTAACTCTAACAATTTATTAAGATGAAGAAGTATTGATAGAGAGTTTTACTTACGTTAGAATTTTAAAGTCTTTATTCTTTTTTAGAGTAATCAAATACAATACATTTGCTTAAAATATGTTGGTTATATCATATTAAACATTTCCTAATTATGCTGTGATGACATTATTGTTATTTTTTTTAATCCTAAATTATGCCGTATTTTCATTATAGATTTTTAATTTTCCTGATAATGGTGAATTGGCATTATTTCATTATTTTGGAAATATCTATTAATCATGGATTGCAGTATATGATATTTCAACAAGTGATGATTGGTATGGAGTTGTAATTCTAAGTACTACATATACTGCTTCATATATAGCATTCTTATTTTGTATATCTTTAGTTTTTATAGTCAATTATTTTGGATTTGGATTAGCTTTTGTCATAATTTTAGATGGATTTGCTAGTTATTTAGAAAATGTTGAAGAAGTTGAGGAGGTAAAATAAGTAGCAGAAAATGATTAAACTTATGCTTCAATTGACATTATAGAGAATAAGAAAAATAAAATTAAAAAAAATTACACTCTTAATAATATTTTACATTCTTTAATATAACCAGAAGATAATGAAAAATTTAAAAATATTAAAAATTAATATTCATTATTGATTATATCTAAAAGTAACCGACTTAGAAAAATATGTTTTACAATCACTGAAAATAAAATATTTTAGATATTGATGATGTTAATAATGTGGGGTAGTTTAATAAATTTAATTGTAATTACTTATACTGATTAATATAAACATGAAGAATGGAGTTTTTGTGAAGTTATTAAATTGATATGTAATGCAGTCATTTTAATTGATGGAATCTTATAAATAATAACATATGGTTTATTATCAGATGATGGTTATTTCAATAGCATATGGGTATTTATTGATTTTTTATACGTTGTCTGTTATTTTTTTCATTTGGTTATTTATCATGAAGCCTTAGAATGGATTCTCTTTTTAGGCTATTTAAGACCATTAAAAGTTACATCTGCATATGGATTCTTTATAAATGAAAGAGGAGCTATAATGAAATCATTAGGAGATATTATTTCTATCTTTTATGTTGTGTTACTATTTTGGTTTATTTTTGCTATATTTGGTATGACTATATATAAGGGTAAAATGGGTTATTGTGGAGAGTCTATTAATTATGGAGTTAGCAAAGAAGAATGTTTGGAAGAAAAAGAGGAATGGATTATTTACTAATATAATTTTGATAATATATTAGAGGCAATGTAATCATTATATGTTTTATCAACATTTGATTTATGGGCTTAGACTTTATTTATTTGTATTAATAGTGCTCCTGAATCTACAGGACCTATTAGATTTAATAATGAATGGATATCATATTTTTTCTTTTTTTCTTTTACATTTGTAGGAGCATTGTTTTTTTTATAATTTTTTGCTGGAGTTATTTTTGTTAATTTTTAATAAAATAAATCATAATTATTAAATCCAGATTTAACTTTGGATTAAGAACTATTTTTAAAGTTATCTGATATAATAATGTTGGATACACCTAATTATGCTAAACCTCCTAAAAAAGGATTAAGATTAATAGCGAAACAATTGTTAGATAATCCATATTACATATTGATCACAAAATATAGTCTACTTTTAAATCTATGTAATAATAAATTAATTAATTTTAGTTATTCTTATGTTATTCTATGAATCAGCTAATAATCATTATCTCAAAATTTTAAATGGATTTCAACATTTTTTTAGTCTAATTTTAACAATAGATTGTATAGTGAAATTATTTTCATATCATATTAAAAGATATTTTGATGATGTTTGGAGATGGATGCAACTTATATTTGTTATTTGTGCAATTTTAGATTTCTGGTTAGATCTTTAAGAAGGATTATTTATTAGATATGTTAGAGCTAATAGAGATGAACCTTATTTTGTATGGTTAAGATTATTTATATTACATAGATGTTTAAGAATGACATTAATAATTTAATAATTTACTAGAATAAGAAAATTATTGAATGTTATTTATTTCAATAAAATGGCATTATTAAGAATTTTAGGACTTTTTGTAACAGTTCTATCTTGTTACTCATATATAGGTTGTGAATTGTTTTAGAATATAAAGACAGGATTTATGATGAATGATTAATAAAATTTTACGAACTTTTTCTATGGATTGATTGTTACTTTTAAATGTACAATAGAAAATGGATGGAGATTCATATATTAGGATTCATAAGAACATATGAAAGAACATCATGAACCATGGATCTTAGCATAAATCTATTATTATAGTTTAATATTTATAGGAGCTAGAGTCTTACTTAATTTAATTGTTTGTGAACTTGTTTAAGAATTTGAAAAGTTTTATGATACAAGTAGTAGTTGTGTAGAAACATATGTAGAAACTATTGATACTTTTAGAAATTTATGGTGTAAATATTCTGAAGAATTTTAAGGAACCAAAATTTAAACTAAATATTTAGCTCATTTTCTTTTAGAATTAGGAGAACCTCTTGGAGCATAAAAAGGTGATAATATTTGGGATGCTGCTAAACATGCTTCAGAGTTTGAATTAAAAAAAGATTTTGATGGATGTTTAACATTCAGAAATCTACTTTATGAAGTCTTCAAAGCAACTTTTAAAAAAAGTATTTTTAAAATAAGTACTAAAGCTGGTAAAAAAATAATGAAAGATAATGACAAAAAAGTAAAATATCGACTTTACAATTAAAGGAATCCTAATTATAGAAGAGAATGTGTTATTTAGATTGTTGATTTACAAAGTAATTTCAATATTCTTTAAGAATATTTATATTTATATATGGCTATAAAAGCATGGAAAGCATTTTCAGAACATTTCTTTAAAGCTGGAGAATAAATTAAAAATACTATTGAATATACAGAGAATGATGTAAATGTTGAAATATCTAAATTCAGTAAGATATTTTGTAAAGGAGAAGATGTAGACATGTATTATGATGAAGATGATGAAGAAGAAGTAGAAGAAGTTATTTAATTCAATCCTATTAAAAGATAAAGAAAAAGAAGACCAACAGCAGAACATTTAAGAAGACCAACTGATGTTTATATATTACCTTATTATGATGAATAAAGAGGAATAGATAGTAGAGCATTTGATTAAAATGAAAAAATAGAAAATAATAAATTTTTATTCAAACCTACTGATTAGAAATAATAGAACAAATTAAAATCTATCTCTGTTATTAAGAAAAAGGAATAATTAATAAAATATAATGATTATAATATAAGAAGAGATGCTATTGATAAATAAATTTAGTCAAGAAATAAATATCTTTATGGTTATCATGATAAAATGATTTTAAGATAAATAGTTGATGATAAACCTGTAATGTCACGTATAGATCCTATGAAAGTACCAAGTCATTACAACATTATGAAGATTGGTTCAAAGTTAAAATGAATGAATTTTATACATATTATTTCTTTCTTTTATTATTTGTAAATACATTAATTATATATTATTATATCAGATGATTTATTAAAAAATGGGGCCATACGGGAGTCGAACCCATATCTGATGTACCCGAAACATCCATACTACCGCTATACTAATAGCCCTATAATTATTTTAATTTAATGACCTAATAAATATTATTGGTTACTCTATTTATCTTGTTTTCATAAAGATGGCTCTTTTAGAATATCTTGATTTATAACTAATATGAACAAGTCACAATTATCCTCAAATAAATGAATTAATTAGTAACTACTGACTTTTACAACAATAAGAAATATTTTTCAAATACTAAAAAATTTAGATTAGAACTTTCTAAATACTATATTGATTTAAATGATACTTACTGCATTCAATCAGATACATTCAAATTCTATCATCCTGATATTATTTTAAAAGATATCTACACAACTAGAGAAATCAAAGATTAAACTTAAGAAATTGTTTAATCAATAAGTTTTATTAAGATACCTGATTTCTCTCCAGAAAATTTAAAAAATAAGACTATTCTTCCTAAAGCTCTTACTACTCCTTTTAATTATTATGATTCTTATTTAACTAAATCAAATACTGGATTATGTATTTTCATATCTATATAATATAGCTGCTATGTGTTTATTTTAAAAACATAATCACATGAGAGCCCGATAATAATTAGCATACAAAAATGAATTACTAAACAATTATCATGCATATGTAGATAAATTGAAAACTATGCCAGAATTTTGTTTATAAAATGTTACCTTTATACCAAAATCTTATAGATTATGGTTAAAAGATGAATGTTAAGCATTTTTCAAGATTATTAACACCAATAAATACTAAAAGAAAGTAAAAAAATATGGACCTTAATTTATTAGTAAATTAGGATTGGAAGTACACAGAGGTGCAGGTATTTCAATACTTTTTCAAAAAGAAACAAAATAATTGATTTAAGATTACTAAAACGGTTAAATTTGTGGAGAAATTTCAAATTACGTAATTGCTTAAAAATATATCAACAATCCTTTTTTATTTAAAGGACATAAAATAGAATTTAGAATATATTTTATAATAGCTTCAACATATCCCTTAATTGTTTATGCCTATGATAGTTCATTAATTAGAAGATGCGCTACACCATTTAATAAATTTTCTATAGAAAAATCCTCTCATGTATGTAATACAGCAATTCTTAAAAAAAAAATTGAAGCGGAACAGATGGAAAATGAAGAATAATATTATATTGATTGGAATTTGGATTATATATAAGAACTGTTATTAAAATAAAAAAAAATAAAGAATAAGAATTGGCTTAATAATTATCTCTATCCTAAAATACACAATGCAATATAACATTTAATAATGAGTACTTAACAATTTTTTGATAAGGATAGTAAATTGTCAGAATTCTTTGGAGTTGATTTTATGTTAACGGATGACTTGTAAATTTATGTCTTAGAAGTTAATTCAAATCCTTAATTATTGAAAACTATACCATATAGAGTTATATAGAACACAAAATTAGTCAATGATATCATAGAAATATAAATATCATATCTGAGAAGCAAATATATTAGATTGAAATTATTGATTAAGAAGATCCTTTCAAGAAAATCAACTATTAAAAAGTTTACAAAGGAATTTAAAGAAGCTTATAAAGATAAACTTGAGCCTCAATTCCAAATTAGTTCTTAAAATCTGTTTAGAAAAATTATTGATAAAAATTTGAAAGATTCAAAGGCATATAATGATCTGATTTAAAAATAATGTATATTATGAATTTTTATAACATAATTTGTTATTTTTTTAGTACTGTCATTTTAATAGCAACTAAGTTTCTATTTCAAAGATTTGTGTAGTACAAAAATTACACAACTGTATTAACCTTAATGAAACACTTTAATCATATTGTTTATTTGACTGCATCTTAATAAGAAATTGAATATTGTGCTATTTCGGATACATATAAATATTATCATCCAGATACTGTAGAAGAATTCATAACTTAATATTCTGATACAAAACCTAGAATTTAATCATCAATATACTATGTACCTGATTAAACAATAGCTTATAATAAAAACATTTGTGTATTTCAAAAGTTTGCACAAATTTCTTATTATCAATTATCTGATAATTGTCATATCAAACTAGGAATAAATTTTGATATGCCAAACATCAAATTTGCTTCATTTTTATTTGTAGCTTCAACTGATCCTTTAATAGTTTATTTTTACAATAAAATAGTCATTAATGACTAATATACTATGCTAATAAATAATGTATAAAATCAATTAGGTAATTCATAATTGGATTATAAATTGAGATAATTTTGGATTTAAGTAATAGAATCTCATCATTTTCCTGTTAATTTTAAACGTTCTTAATTAATTTAAGTTAATTTTGAGTAGTATAATGGAGTTTTAAGAGTTTCTTCAATAAATAATAATGTTATTCATCCTGAAGTTCTAAAAGAAGCTTATTAAATGGATAAGAGAATGATATTAAGTAAATATGTAAACATTAGAAATCTAATTAAAAAAAAGTTAAAAGATTTTAAGATGCAAGAGAGTATTTTCATAGCATTGCAACAATTAACTAAAGATAAAGCACAGATTTAAAAAGAAGAAGATTCATTTCAAATTCTAATAGATTATAATAGAATAGGCAATAGAGTTTATAATTATATAGAGTCAACATGTCCATGATTTATATATATAAATTATAATAAGTTAACCTTCTTCTATTTGGATTTAATTAAAGATTTTTATATATATATTCTTGAAATTTAGATAAATTTTTTAATAGTGAATTAATTTTAAGAATAAGTATTATAATAGTGTTTAAATATTAAAATAAATTAAATAATTATGTTGTTAATTTGGTTGATGCATTTCGATTATAGATGGTGTTGGAGAAAAAGCATTCCATTTTTTAATTATTTTTGGATTTTGACTGCGGCTATAAAATTTTTGCAATTAATTCAATGTTTAAATTAATACCGAAACATTATATTAATAATTTAAGCAGTTCTTGCAATGAAATTACACCTTGCAATAATGAGGAAGAAAAATGAAAGGAATATTGAATAATATAAAAAAAGAATAGATGTAACAAGAGAAATGACATAATGGATATAAAAAAAAGTGTTAAAGACTATAACTGGAAAAAGTGCATTTCTTTTTTCATGTTTAGATATATTTTGGATATATGAGGATTTATTTGCATTTTTAACAGTAGCTCCAGTAATTTTGATTTTAGGGATATATGCAATAATAAAAATATCAGCACTTGTTCTAAGTTGGGCATATCCAGAATTGTATATAAAGATAAATAGAAAATTAGATTGATTTATATAATATTATTTTTTAAATGAAAGTACAACTAATCATTTTGGTAATTAATCAGGAAATAATTCTGAAACTAAATGTAAAGGATCTTAATAATTTGTAAAAGAGTTGATTTTTAATAATTATGAATTGAGTTCTCTAACATCAGTGACCATTCTAAATTTCATTAAATAGTTTTATAAGTATAATAATTCCTAGATTAGAATAAATAGTTTACTTAATCTTATTTATTATCATAATATGCAATAATAGGAACTCCATTATCAATTTATTACCCAAATGAGTAACTAGCATTATCAATCAAGAGAATATTAGATAATTTTCTATTACCTAAGACTCTATAGATAAATAATGATAATACCTTAAATCCTTAACATATGCACCTTCTTCAGTTTATAAACAATGATCTCGAAATAGCCTATGGCTGATCAATTGTTTTTTCGGATCTAAGTAATCTAAAACAATATTAGCATAACATGAATGGGAAGCAGTAAAGACAATGATTTCAAAATGTCGAGATAAAGTTTAAAGAATTTATTAAGCAAAAGGTCTAATATTGATGGATGCTTAAATAGTTTCTCCAGTAGGAAAAGTAATAGGTAAGACAATATCTCCAGGTACTGCAATACTTTCATTACAATGAATCAAAGTTTCATCCAAATCAAATACTAAAGTTTTGAGATGATTAGATTTCGGTAAATTTATAACTTTATCATCTTAAAATTATAATTATAAATTTTTAGCATATTCCAAACCCTAATTTACTAATTAAAATACTTACTTAAATAGTTTAAACAATATGATCTCTTATAACTTCATCATTTTTGCTCACTTATTCTTAAACTAATGTTCGTACAACACTTGAAATATAATACATAAACTAGAGTAATTTTAATAATTACATTATCATCTTTTTTAGACTTTTGTGATGAATGTGATTTTTCATTTATAACTGCCTTAGTAATTGGAATAGTACTTTAATTAATTTCTAAAGATTAATGTCTACTCAATTAAGATTGTTATTATTAGATTGGTTTTTTTATTTATTTAACTTATGTAACAAATTGATCTAAATTTATGCTTGATTATTAATCTTTTGCAATTTAACTCTATTTTAAAGCTTTATTAAGTTATAGATTTAAAGCTGTGGCACATTTTGTTAATTCTTTTGGTGTAGTACTTTCTTTAGGTTCACAATTTTCTTAATCTTTTTTCTAAAAAAATTTAGCTGCTAAACCGATAGGTTTTTATTTTGCTCTTTCTGTTTATTTCTATAATTAAGAATTACTAATTTCAATATTAGATTTAATTTTGTTAATCTTGTTTTCTAAAAATAACAATTTTTCGTGTAATTTTTTATATTCTGATTAATCAATTTATTTGTTTGCCAACTGTTAATTAGATTAAGATTTGACAAGATTATTATCTGGAACCTATTTCAATGAATAATATCTTGATTAAGGTGTAGCTTATTATGGTTGAATATATGTAGAATTCTTTAATTCTTTAAATGAACATCTTGATGGTTACTTCTAATTAGAAAAAGCTCTCTTATCATTAGATGCTGAAGATGGTCTTGGAACAACTTATACTGAAGGTTGTCTAGGTTAGGAAGAATTGGGACGCATTTCTGGTTTTTGAAGTGTCTAAGTAGATTGATATTATGGATAAGCTTGTATTGGTTTTCGTTTTTGTAATTATGCATATGAATTCTCTTTATCAGGTGTCTATTTGAACGATTAACGGAAAGAGTCTTATAATACAGGTCTCTACACAAATTATGGTACTCGTTGCATTCAGTTTAAATTTTGTTAAATTAAAAAAAGTCTGTTTAATTTAATATAATCTCTCTACATTTTCTTCATTTAGAAAATCGTCATTAACAATTCTAATATATACATATATTAGATCATAATAATGATTTATTCTAATATTTTAAGATTAGTTAACTATTAAATTTAATAAGTTATTATAAGTGACATTTATATTTTTTTATTAATAATTTAAAATGAGTTAGCTGCTGGAAAGTAATTTGTTTGAATTTATTTAGGCTTAATCTAACAATTTATAAGAGAAGGAGATGAAAAATAGAGTGAATAAATTAGTCGTTAAGTAATGTAAAAACATCCTGTTGTTTATTTATGTAAATGTTCTGAGATTTTAGATGAAGTACTTATTAAATTTATTTTTAGATGACTGATATTAATAATGAATATATTAGAGTATTAAGATTAACACTCTAAGTTGCTGGATTATTAACTAGAACAGAAGATGCTAAATTAGCAGTCATTCAATGTACATAAGTCTTAAAACGAATTATTAATCGAATACTTAGTCAACCATAAATTTCAGAAGAACTAAATTAATTGCTGACTGATATCCATATTAAATTAATGGATATTTTTGATGAATTGATCATTAATCATATATCTGATTTTTTTGAATCAGGACGTGTTCCTGAAATAGTTATTTTGAAGATCATTTAATAGATATTTGAATCTCAAAGTAATGTTTTAATTAAGATTATTTAGGTAAAGAATACTTTAGACAATTTTCATATGAAATCTTACAAAAAATCCTATCCTCTCTTTCTCTTGTTAAAACTGATTAATGTAGATTAGATTATTGCTCATTGTTATAATCAATATATAAGACACTCAATCATTTTGAAGAGAATTAGATTTAAATAAATTAAGAATAGGTATAAAATGTGAGTTGGTTGATTTTCGATTAAATTATAAAAGATTGGATGTAGACAACTACATAACTTTAAGTTTTATCATTAGTAGGATTCATGAGTTAATTTATATCTAGAGAAAGATTAGAACGTAGTCTTGAACGATTGACATCAGTATATTTAAGTGTATTGAAACAAAAGAACAATTAATTAAGACCATTATTTGAAGGTTTTAACAAATTCTTAGAGAGATTATATTAATTAGATAGAATTGGATATGAAGGAATCATTAAATCAATAATGGTATCATTATATGAATTTTACAAAAATCCTATTTTCTCTCCTAATTATCCATTCGATCCAAATGTTCTAAAGTATAAGAATGATTTATTGACACTTTTATAAACAGTATCTAAGTTTAATATTGATAATTGTTTAGACTTATTTATTGGAAGAATAAATGTATATGTATAAAATTATTTTATAGAGTAAAGACTCTATAGAGAGAGTTTCATGTCTTTGGATTTGCAATTTCATTCTATCTAGAAATTTCAAGCAGATCTCAGAACCATATAAAAGACAATTGGTTTTATAATTATTGAATTTGTAATTTGAATAAGATTGTGAAGTACGTTATGCTATTTGTGAAATTATCCTACAAATATATTATAAATTAAAAGATGAAGAATAACCTATCAATTAAACTTATTTAGATGTTAAAGCTTTACTTTTTTATCTTTTTAATCAAGTCTCAATTCATGATAAAGAATTGGAAGAATATGGAAAATAAAGAGTAGTTCCATTTGAAACAACTTTAGAAGTAAGAATCATATTTATATTTTGAAAGCTATTGAAGAGTAGAGCATAAAAAATATTGACAACACTTTCATAAGATCAATACTTTTATGATTTATTATGGCCTATGGGATTAGAAATTATTAATAATCAAAAATTTTCTCCTGGATTATCTCATATTTTTAAATGTTACACTTAAATCTTATAAAAATTAAATATTACAACACACAATTCTCCTGTTGCTTAACATGTTATAGTTGTAAGAATGCTATTACTAATATAAATTCCTTATTTCTTTCCAAATTTAGGATATGAAGCCGTTAATTTCCTCCCTTATTTAATTAAAACATTTGACTTAAAAGTACCAAGTAGTTTTCATTAAAATACTGAATCTTTAAAATAATATTTGATAAATAAAAGACCGTTAGATGAATTTTATGAAGAGAAAGTATAACAAATTTGGAAAGTGTGTTTATCATTGTTCATATAAAATAAAGAGCTCTCTTAAATAGAAGAAGATTTCCAAGTTTAACTTAGTATGTACTTAAATTCACAAGCTTTAAGATTGCCAATTATGAAAATGTAAGCAACCTTAATGAGCTTTCTTACAAACTAAGAAACTATCAAATATAATTTAGACAAATTATTTAGTATATGTCATCAAGAATATACTAATCAAGCTCTTAATCTAAATGTTTCAGTATAGGAACCAGATTTCAATCTTAGACTTTGTGTAGCTGAATGTTTTGGTTATATAGGAGAGAGACATACATAATTAGTATTAGATAAAGTTAAATCTATCTTAAATTGTGAAGTTATACAAAAGAAAAATACAGGTTCTTTTAAAGAAAGTGTTTTATCCATTTTTCAAAAAAGTGGAAGTGATGAATATTTGGCCTCTTTTCGTGCTACACTATTAATTGCCTATGGTTGTCTAGCCAAATAAGTTTCTTTAGAAATCTTAGAGAAAAATATATTACCTAATGTTATGCCATTTATTGGACATGATTAATTATTCAATTCTCTATAAATATCTTTAGAATCAATCAGCAAAGCGATTGAAAGATCAATAGAAAATACTGATGAAGCAGCAGCATCCTCATTTTTATTGAGTTATTAAAAATATAGAGACTAAGTTTTAAATCATTGTTAAAAACATCTCACTAGAGGAAATATATTTAGAAATCTTAATACAATCAATCTATAATATCGTTTAGCACCTATCGAATATAATAAAGCTAAACAATTATTAAGTTAACATTTAGAATCAAAATATGATCTATCAATCGAATAAGTCAATATCACATTCTAAAATTGTTTTTTATTGTTTCTAGGAACTATTAAATTAGAAGAAGATTCTCAACATATTTCTGTATGGTAATCTCTATTGTATTTAATTAAATCAATTAAGAGTAATGATTAATTAATTGAAATTTTATAAAGAAGTATATAGAGAGTAAAATTAAAAATGGAATAAAACCATAAGAATTATTTTAAAGTAATTTTAACATTGCTCTCCATATTATATCGTAATACAAGTTCAAAAAGATCTGTAGTTTTGATATTAGAAAAGGTTATGTTATCCTTGGGAGTTTATTTAGACATTTATTAAAAAACTGATGATGAATTTAATTCTTAATTGATCAAATCTTTAAGAGAAAAATTGCATCTTAATGAATTATCAATCTTAATGTAGGAATTATAAAATCTCATCAGTGAACCTATAGTAGAATCATTACATGGTTTTGTTTCTCTAATATAATGCATCTATTAAAGTGATTACAGTGATTTAAATAGAGTTTTGAGTTTATTGTAATCAATTTGCTAATAAGGTACTGGATCATCTTCAGAAGAGTTAATGTAAAGATAGTATTTCTATATAATAGTAATTCTAATTTAAGCAAGGCAATGGATTTATTAGCTTAAAATAATTTGAGTGATTCTTTGTAAATACTTTTAGATAATTAATCAGAATTTCCAGTGGGAACATTTTCAAAATTATTTTTAAATTGTGTGAGTTAGAAGAAACCATTTATGGTATAAAGTTTTAAATTTTTAACAGATGTTTTAAATAATCCAGAAGGAAGTATTTAAATTATAATATTTTTTTAGTAATTACTGGAGATATTGGAAATTATTTAGTTAATGCTTCTTTATTTATAGGATAATTGTTAATTGATGAAAATAAAATCTTGACTGAGATGTTACCAAAATCGATGGCAAGTATTTTAGGTACTTTCTTGTTAAGATTTATGACTTGTCATGATCCAAAATTATCTGGATAATCTTAATCAGTTTAAACTGCCATATGGGCATTTTAAAATTTTTTGAATATTTGCAATATTGAAGGAATATCATAGCATGTATTCAAAAAATTGTTAATTGAAGAAGAAGTTGAAGATGGTGTATAAGAGATTGTAATGATATATTGTAAAGGGGTTTCATTTTCAGATTAGTAGAAACTATTTAATTTTATTAAGGGATTTACTAATAAAGAATAAGCATCATATAGATTAGGAGCAATAGTTGTTATAAATTAATTCATTAGAAGTTATAAGAAAGAATACGCACAATAGAATATTTATGAGAATCTATTGAAAACTCTATTAGAATCTGCTGAAGATGATAGTGATAATGTAAGAGCTTAAGTAGCAATTGGATTGGGAGGATTATCATACTATTTAAAGGCAGATGAAACAATTGATAAAGTACTATTATAGGAGATTATTGAATGTCTCATAAGTTTATTAGATGATTAATAAGAAATCTGTGTAAGGAGTGCCATGATTAGTTTATAGAATTTGGTTGATTCATAAACAGATTTTGTTGCATATATACCTTAATTGATATTAACAACAACATCTAATTTTGAGAAAACAATGACAAAGATCAGAATATCTGCATTCTCTCTTTTCTCAAAATTATGTAATACTTGTTTTGTAGAGGATATAATGAATGAATAAATTATGTCATATATAAGATAAGCATTAGTTTCAGTTATGCTTCATTTATTAGATGAAAGTGTTCAAGTCAGATAAGTATGTAAACTGGCTTTAGAATCTATTGGCAATTTACTTTAAGCTCCACATCTCAAGTAAATAGATTTTATATTAAATCTAGATAATTATCTAACAATGAAATTGAAAGTGAACTTGAAATGACTCATTTAGATGAAAATGAAATGATCATTATGATAATGAGTATCAATTTAGAATAAGAACATCTAAATGTATAATTTAATCTTTATATTCTTTTTTTAGATCTACATCAAATCATTAATTGAGTTTTGCAAGAGTCCAGAACATAATATAAAGGGAGCTGCTTTATTTAGTTTAATTATTTTGTTAGCATTTAGAGAAGTTGGAGATTATAGACCACAAATAGAATAATTATGTAAAGAGAATAGCAAAGCTAAATTAATTACAAAATAATTAGTAATGAAGGCAGCATACTATTTATGATACCTTTCAAAAATATCTATATACATTGTATATAATATTATAATTTGGTCATATTAAATTTTAATTAAATAAACAATGAAAAATTAAATTAAAAAAACAAATATAATTGTAGAATATATATTTTATTATTCATGGTTTCATTTTATCCATCATTTCTATAAATTCATTGTAATCAATTTCTCCATCACCATCTTGGTCTGCATCTGCTATTAATGCTTTAAAACTATTATCATCAAATCCAGAGCCATTTTCTAGAATTCAATAATTTAAATTACATCCTAAAACTTATTTTAATTCTTCTCTTGATATCTTCCCACTTCCATCCAAATCAAACATCTTAAATGCTTAAAATAATTTCTCTTATTTCATATAAACACTTTTCTCTATTGTAGCTGCCAAAAACTCTAATTAATAGATATATTAATTACCAGTATAATTTATTGTACCTGAACCATCAGTATCTATACTTTTTATAACACTCATAATTTCTTTTTATGATTCCTTCTTCATACCTGTCAAACCATTAGTTAATTCTTCCATTGTTAATACACCATCACCATTCTTATCTAATTATTTAAATAACTTTCCTAATACAGATATTTCCTATTCTGATAATTAAGAAGCTATATAAGTTAATGTAACCTAAATTATTACTAAATTCCAACCTTTTTTAATTTATTAAAATTTGTAAAATTCTTTAATGACTGATAATTTACACTTAAAAAAGAACCTGGAGCTGATTACTATTTCATCCATGGATGTTAAAGTATTTCATGAGATTTTAAACGTCTTTCTGGTTTGCATATCATTTTTGAAATTAAATCCTTTGCACCTTCAGAAACCTTTTTGAATTCAGGAACTAAATAAATATAATCATTATATATATATACTATTAAATGTAAAAATCCCTTTTTTAACTGCATCCAATATCTCTGGATCTGTGTTTCCATAAAATGGAGGTACACCAGATAAAAGTATATATAATATAACACCAGCTGCCCATATATCACAAGATTCATCATATTTACCATCTAAAATTTCAGGAGATATATAATAAGGTGTTCCTGCTCTAGTTGTCATACTAACCTTTCCTTAACTTAATTTTTAAACATGATTATCATGGAAGATAATTGATAATCCAAAATCTATTACTTTTAATGGAGAATCATCAGCCTTTGTTAATAATAAAAAGTTTTCAGGTTTCAAATCTCTATGACAAATTCCATTTTAATGACAATAATTTACAGCTTACATTATTTATAAAATTGTTATTCTTGCTTCATTCTCAGAAAAATGACCTTTATCAATTATCCTATCAAATAATTCACCTCCTTCACATATTCTAATATCATTATTATTATTACTCCATTACTAAATACACATTTCTAACATCTTCGAATGTCTCAAATAATTTTATGATATTTGGATGATCCTTATTATATTCTATCATTCATACTAAATTTCGCATTATTTCTATCTCTCTTCTAAAACGATCAGGATTTCTAACTTTGCTTTTTGGTATTATCTTGATAGCTCTAAAATATTTTGAACCCTTTAATTTAGCTTTTACAACCTAACCATAAGTCCCTTAACCAAGTAGCTTATATGTTACTTCTATTTAATACCTTTTTATGATCAAATTCATAAACATCTTCAATTTTCGATGTTGAAGATTTTATGAACCATTATTTTTTTATTACTATATTGTTATCCATATTAAATTAATTATTGTATATCATTTAAAATAAAATTCTTTATTATTATACAAATAAGAATTACAAAATTCGTGAAATAATATTAAATCATCAATTAGGAAGGTATTTTTATAAATGAAGCAACAATTATGGATTCTTCACTTTGACTAATTCATGTATCTGAAAGCAAAATAAAAAAATATATTTACATCTTTTATTTTGGCATTTAATATCTAAAACTTAGATTTGACTGCTCCATGTTTATAGTACACATGCTATTTAATGATTTCTTCATCTCCAGCAATCATTTCAAAAGTTATTAAAGTCAATTCTTTGTACTCCAATGTTTAAATAATACTCACTTATGCTCTTGCATTTTGCTAAATATATAATATGGGTGCAAAACTTGCCATATATAATCAATTTATTTACTGCTATTATTCTAATTAACATCTCTTGAATGTTTTAACGCATACTTCTGGATACCCAAAGAAATCTGTATTGAGCTTTTAATTTGTTTTAACAACTTGAAAATTGTCTTTATCAACTGTGTGAAAATAATAGAAAAATAGATCATTCTCACTTGACAACTCTAAAGTTAATTGCTATAAGTCTTTGCCACTACCCTTTTTTGATAATTTAAAATTTTCAATACCAAAATCATAATTCTAACTCTGATAGTTTCAACAATGCTTTAATCTTCTTAGTCTGGAAATTTTATCATGAAGGGGATCTCTTAATTGAAAATTATCTTATATCCTCCTTGTATACAGGGATCTAAGCTTTCGATTTATGAAAAGTCAATTTGAATTAAGTTTTCTTACATTTAACAATAATTAAAAAATGAAATTCGATTTAGTTGTCTATATTTTTTGTGTATTATTTATTAACACTCAAAGTAATACAGATATCATTTATATCGTATTGAGTAGAAAATTATCAAAAAAATGGTAGATGATTTCAAGGTATTTTTAGAAATATAAATAATAATATTTGTTATATTGATTCTATTCATTGTAGAAATTTCTTAAGAACTTTAGGATCAAAATGCAAATTTCTAAAGTTTCATATTTAAATTATAAGGAAGAGAGAACAAATTTAACCAACTTAAACACAATATTAAAAAGTACTAATCAAACAAAAAAATAAAATGCCATGAATTTTAGAAAGAAACATAAAAATGAATTTTTATTATTTAGAAAATTAGGATAAATATTTATTAGCAATATTCTAGTATTTTAAGAAAACACTTATATGCTCCAATTCGTTATATTTTTAATATATAGATATAATAGTAACTCTATTTAATTTGTAATCAAATTTTCACTAATTGTAATAAACTCTTGGTTAGAATCAAATTTCTGAAATTTATTGATGATTATTTTAGAATTTTAGATATTTAAAAAAGGAATAATTTATAAATGACATACTAAATGAAACATAAATGGTAGTATAAAAAATGAATTATAATAAATTTTATATTAATGAATAAAAGCAGTTTGAGTTCATCAAAAATAAAGCTTTTATCTTCAGGTGCACCAATAGAAGTTGTTCCTAATGAGATAATATTCAAAGATATATAAATAAATTAGACTTATGAAATTGCAGTGTACATAAGAAACTTAACTTAAAATGCCCGTAGAATTAGAGTATTTCAACCTCATTCTCATTTTAGATGTGATTATGAAATGCAAGGGTAAAAGATTTAAAAATATAATTTAGTGCAATAGCTGCTGGACTTTCAATGAAATTAATTGTCACATTTGAAACAGCTACTCTGGAATCATTTGTAGATTCACTAAAGATTGTAACTGATAGTTAGTATAGCATAAATATTCCATTACATGCCTTTCCAGCATAAGCAGCGTATTCGAATAATTATAAATAAGGATGATTTATGAGCCATTCATAAATTTAGGATTTGTGAGAGTAGGAAAAGAGAAAGTTGATAAAATACATTTTAAAAATGAAGGAAAGGCAGCAGGAAGAGTTGAATTGAAATTGGATAAAATTGTAGAATTTAGAATTGAACCAAATTCTTTTACTCTTAATCCAGGATAGGAATTTGCTGTGACTGTATTTTACAAACCAAGAGATGCAGGCATATTTAGAGGAATTATTGAAGTAATTGCAGATGGTTAATAAAGTGGATTAAGCTTAAAAAATCCTATAGATATTAATGCTACATCAATAGAATTTACAAGATTCTTAATTGATTAAAATGGAACTCAAAGTAATTAATTCAATTTTGGAACCATGTTTTATGGATAACAAAAATAAATTGAAGCTTATTTAATAAATAATACACCTAGATAATAGAAGTTTAAGGTTAAATTGAAAAAAGGATTACATGAAAGAGAAGAAACTTTAAAGTTATAGACACCAGCAGAATTAGGACTTGAATAAACAGAAAGAATTATGGAATGTTGGCCAGAAGAAGGTGTTATTGAATAATATTCATAAGTAACAATAATATTTAAATGTAAACCTAAAGTTAATGAGGAATTATAAATGAAAACTCGTCAATATGCATTAAGTCAAGATAAGAAAATGGAATTGGAATAATTTCATTATTCAGCAATTTTTGATTTTAATGATGATGAACCATTAATGAATCATCTTACTGTTAATTGTATCTGCCCTTAAATCAAATTCCCTCCTATTTAAACTTTATCGTTTGGATAGTGTGAAGCTAATTAAACCAAAGATATTGTTTTTGAAGTCTAAAATATGTCGAAAGAATAATCTATACTCATTGGATTTCCAACTATTCCTTATTTTTAAGTTAATCCACAATTAAAATCATTGGCTATCAATGAAAAAGTCAATTTTTGGGTAAGTTTTAGACCAAAACATGTTGGTTAATTTTCTAATATTCTTAATGCTGAACTTCTAGGAGGTGTTTTCAAAATTCCTATTAAAGTTACTGGAATATGCTCATAAATGTTACCAAAACCTTAGCATAGAAAGGGAGCTGAATCTGAAAGAGCAACATTAGAAATCTCTAAAGATAGATCTATATCAGGAATTAATAGAACATCAACAGATTAAGTAGTATAATCATTTGAAATGTCTTAATCATTAGTTTCATTGTCTTAATTAAGTGTAGATAAGATTGAAGAGATGAAAAGACATAATAAGGATAAATACAATGAATATTTGAAATAGCATAGAGAATAAAGAATCAAAAAGGATAAAGATTCATAAATAAAAGAGAAATTTAAATAGATGACAGAGAGGATGAATCAGATTAAAAATGAATCTTTAATTTTGAAGAAAAAGAAATAATAAACAACAGTAGAAGAAAAACTTGATCCTCCAATTGATTATGAATTTGCAGTAGGAATGAGGGAGGATGTTTACGAATAAGATTTAAATTTACCAGATGCTAATGAATCTTTATTTGTGACTAAACCAATATATCATTATGAACCATAGACAAGAGTAAAAGAGGGTAATGTTATAAAACCATTTGATCCTGATCCGAAAACAGTTCCAAAAAAGAAATTTCCAAGTGAACCTAAAACTCATAGTGAAATAAGAGATACAACTTAGGAATTGAATTCTTAGTAATTACTAAAGATTTGTGCAGGACCAGTGAAAATGGAATTTGGTAATATTTTTGTGAAATCTATGGCAATAAAATATTTTTATGTACGAAATGAATTACGTAATTCAATAGCTGCTAGAATTTATTCTGATAAAGAAGATTTGGCAAATTCATATATGAAAACATAAATTGTTCCAAGTGGTTAGACTGCTGGGTTTGATATTTGTATATGTTCTAAACAATTAGGATTGTTTAAATCACATTTAAAATATATTATAAATGAAAAACACATTTTTGAAATTTAGGTAGGAGCAATGGTTGAAAAAGTATTTTTAGAAATGAGTAGATAATAATTGAAATTAACATTTACAGAAGATAATGCAGAAATGGAGACTTCTGAAATATTAAGATTAACTAATAATGGAAATGCCGAAGCAAAATTTAAATGGATGACATCAGATAAGAAACTTTTCTTTGTTAAGCCAGAAGAAGGAATAGTTGCATCTGGAAAATATATTGAATGTTAAGTATTTTATCGTCCTTCTTTTGGAGGAAACATCTAATATATTCAATAATCAACAGGATAACAATAATAATAATAATATACAGTAGCAACAACAAAAACAGAAGAAGAAAAGATTATACTAAAAACAGAGGAAGGTATCGATTAAACAGTTAAATGTATTGGTATAGTAACAGAACCAAAATGTTCAGTTAAATAAGGTTCATTAGATTTCAAAGATGTTATAATATGTAAGGCTGAATCCAAATTAATTAGTATAAAAAATCATTCAAAATCTACAGCAGTATTTTCAATAAAATCATAAATTGAATGTTTAGAAATAATACCAATGAAAGGTAAGATTTTATCTGAAGAAACTAAAGATATTTAAGTTAAATTCTTTAGTAAAGAAGAGAAAACAATAAAGGGAGATATTGTAATTCAAATAAGAGGTGGTAAAATAATTAATATTCCATTCTCTGCTACATCTATAATACCAAAAATAGAAATTGAACAAGATATTTTTGAATTTGGAAATGTCACAACTCTAGGAACTAGTAATTAAATTCCATTAACATTTATTAATTCATCTCCTGTTAGTGTAGAATTGATCTTAGATTTAAGAACATCAAATGATAATCCTAAAGCTCCTGATGGAATTGAATGTTTAGAAATCAAACCATAAGATGAAGAAGAATAATTTATGCATTCTATACATCCTGATTAAGAAGAAGATGAACCAAAAGAAGAAGAACCTTTAGATGATGATGATAATGTCTCTGATAAATCTGAACCTATTGAAATTGAATAGAAGTAATTCAAACAATATAATATCACTATTGCGGGTGGCAAGACTCTTTAATTTCATATGAGATTCTCACCTAAGGAAGTTAAATAATATTCTTTTGAGATTCCTATTACATTAGCTAAATATGGACCATTACCTTCATTAATGAGAAAAGTAACATGTAGAGGACTTAAACCTAAATTTTTGGTAGAACCACAATTAATTGAATTCAAAAAGAAAATTATCACATCACCAGATAAGTGTTTCCCAACTATTGAAGAAATTAAATTATCAAATCCAGATAGAAAAGAAGTTCATTGGAAAATTGATTGTTAATCACTAAAATCAGAAAAGATCTTTGCAATTGAACCTAATGAAGGTGTTGTTCCAAGTGGATAATAAATTAAAATTAGAGTTAAATTTAATCCTTATGGTCCTGGATCCTTTCATGGAACAGTATAATTATACATATTGGAAGATCCAGAGATTCCCTAAACATTACCTTATGTTGAAATCACTATGAGTGGATCGGGAGCTTATCCAAGATTACTATTTGACAAAAAAGAAGTAATCTTACCTATTGTA
>CAJJDN010000087.1:112156-177394 GCA_905182985.1 Paramecium sonneborni | reverse complement strand
ACAATAAAGGGAGATATTGTAATTCAAATAAGAGGTGGTAAAATAATTAATATTCCATTCTCTGCTACATCTATAATACCAAAAATAGAAATTGAACAAGATATTTTTGAATTTGGAAATGTCACAACTCTAGGAACTAGTAATTAAATTCCATTAACATTTATTAATTCATCTCCTGTTAGTGTAGAATTGATCTTAGATTTAAGAACATCAAATGATAATCCTAAAGCTCCTGATGGAATTGAATGTTTAGAAATCAAACCATAAGATGAAGAAGAATAATTTATGCATTCTATACATCCTGATTAAGAAGAAGATGAACCAAAAGAAGAAGAACCTTTAGATGATGATGATAATGTCTCTGATAAATCTGAACCTATTGAAATTGAATAGAAGTAATTCAAACAATATAATATCACTATTGCGGGTGGCAAGACTCTTTAATTTCATATGAGATTCTCACCTAAGGAAGTTAAATAATATTCTTTTGAGATTCCTATTACATTAGCTAAATATGGACCATTACCTTCATTAATGAGAAAAGTAACATGTAGAGGACTTAAACCTAAATTTTTGGTAGAACCACAATTAATTGAATTCAAAAAGAAAATTATCACATCACCAGATAAGTGTTTCCCAACTATTGAAGAAATTAAATTATCAAATCCAGATAGAAAAGAAGTTCATTGGAAAATTGATTGTTAATCACTAAAATCAGAAAAGATCTTTGCAATTGAACCTAATGAAGGTGTTGTTCCAAGTGGATAATAAATTAAAATTAGAGTTAAATTTAATCCTTATGGTCCTGGATCCTTTCATGGAACAGTATAATTATACATATTGGAAGATCCAGAGATTCCCTAAACATTACCTTATGTTGAAATCACTATGAGTGGATCGGGAGCTTATCCAAGATTACTATTTGACAAAAAAGAAGTAATCTTACCTATTGTACCTCTTAACATATAATCTAGATGTTATTTTAGGGTAATTAATGATGGGTATGAGAATTTAAATCTTAAATATAATTGGGCATAAGAAATTAGTAATTTTAATTTAGAACTTAAATTTCCTGAAGGCTCCACTTTAGGTGTTGCTAAAAATAAATTAACTGTCGAAGTGGTATTTAGCAATAAAAAACCATTAAGTTTTACAACAAGAGTTGAATTCATTGATGAAGCTAGAGTCTATATCATTTATATATCAGGTACTACAGATAATTGTATTTTTACAAATCAGAGTTTTCTGTGGAGAATGGGTAGATACTAATTGGAAGTTGAGGACAAAAAGCCAATCTAATATGTGGAAGATGAGAATGTAGATTCAGACAATGAAAAAAATCCAAAACATAATTTTTCTGTTAAATCTACTACATCTTCAAAAGGAACTGCTAATTTAGGATATACTCCTATAAGAAGAGATTTATTAGAATAAGCTAATGAATATATTGTCAGATGGCTTAATTATCATGTTCTGACTACTAGTATAACTAAATACCCAGAAGATGTGATAAACTCTAATGGGTAATAAATATTTGAATTAATTACCTTTCTAACTGGTAAGACTACATTTTCCTATAAATAAAATATTGATCCTAATTGGAAGAAATCCTAAAGAGCAGAAGTTCTCTATAAATAATATGATGAATTGATAAGACAACTAAAAATTGAAGGAGCTTTATTAAATCATATCAGATCTGAATATTTGTTAGGTTATTAGGATTATTTAGCTTGGCTTAAAAATTAACCTCCCTCTAAATATGAAAATGTCCCAGAAAATTTCCTCAGATTAAATCTCACTAAATACAATTATTTACAATATGATTCTTGGATTACACTATTTTATTAAATACTTAAGATTTATTATTTAAATAGAATCACAGCAAAATCCTTTAAAACATTACCAGGTATACCTGCAAATAAGTTGACTATTCCTGAGTATTACTTAGAAGGATCTAATGTAATATCTTAACCTGAAGGAATTCTACTCTATTTTTATGAAATCTGTTATGAGATTCAACATTCTGCTTAGAAAAGAATAAAGAATTTTGATCTTGATTTTAAAGATTCCATCTTTATTTCAGATGCTTTAACCACCTTCATTGGACCATCAATGTCTAAATTCTTTGTTAATTTAAGGAATGTATGCAATACTGAAGATGATTATAAACATAATACAGAAAAGTTGTTCCCAGCTTTATAAGACTTTGGATTATAATCTCATTTAGTACCATAAGATATATATTATCCTAATTGTAGAGAAATGATAATGATGCTTGTATAATTCTTTTTTGCTTTACCTTATTATGTTCCATAAAAAGATCCGATATAATTTTCCTGTGTCTTAGGTGAGGAAGTTATTAAAAGTATTGAACTTAAAAATCCAACTCAAAAACCTATTAGTTATTGGGTCAAGTATGAAGGTCATCCAGATTTTTAATTAGATGGAGATGAAAGTATTAAAATAGAACCAGATGTACCTTATTAATATAGGATTAAATTTACATCTCGTATTTCATAACCTGTTACAGGAAGGGTTATATTTACTAATAAAAAAGAGTCAAATGTTTAAGCAGCAGCTTTAGTTTTTGAATTAAAATCAAGCATAACTGGTAGAAAATCTGAGAAATAATGGAATGTGAGTTCAATTTTATATGAAATTTTTGATTTTTAAATTCAGATAACCAATAAATTTTTGTTTGATGGTGATTTTTAAATTTTAATCTAACATGAGAAAAAATAATTAGATTAATAGAAGAAAAAAGGAAAATAATAAGTTTAATAATAAATACAATAAACTTAAGAAGAAGAATTTCCAGCATTCTTTTGTTAATAAGATAGGGTTAGAATACGTAAAAATTAGACAGTTAATTTAATATTATAATATATTCCATTGACAATGGAAACCCATAAATGTTAAATAGTATTTACAGATCCTTAAGTGGGAGAATTTTAACATGATTTATAAGGGACAGTAGAATTGCCTAATTTATCAGGTGAATTTAAACCTGAAAAATTGCTGTATGTTGATTAGACAATTTCAATACCTTTTCAAATTCCTTTTAAGAATGAATAGATTGTTAGAGCAAGATAATAGATTTAATAAATAATGTAATTTAAATAAAAGATCAAGTAATAAAACGTAGTTGATAAAACAAGTTCATCAAATAATTTTGAGAATAATTTGAATTTTCCTGGAGGAAATTTAGATTAAATAACATTTGAATTGGATGTATTTCCAGCTACACAATATGTTTAAGTGCCAACTATTCTAACGGTAGCAGATGGTGTTAAGAAATCAATAGATAGATATAATGATGGTAAATTGGTTATAAATTATGCATTTAAGAATGCAACTAAAGATTTTAATGTTATATTAACTTTGAAGAATAAATTTGATATTAGAAGATATAAATTAACTGCTTAAGTATTACCAAAAATAGTGAAGGCAACTTTAGAGTTTAGAATACCAGCTAGATAATAGGTGATATAAGAGGTACCAATAGTTAATGGTTCAGATAAAGATTGGGTGATAAAGGTGTAATTGAGTTAAAGTGGAGATAATTTATTTTAATGTCCGAATAAGGAGTTTATAATAAAGAAGAAATCAACAGGATAATTTCCAATAACATTTCATCCTTTATGGATAGCATAGAGTGAAGCTAAATTAATTTTGAATAATGCATTAACAAATGATGTTTTTGAATATGATTTGATAGGGATAGGAGAAGAACCAGTAGCAGAAGAACATATAATATTGAATTGCTCTCCAAGAAAGGCATTTAAGAGAGACATTGAATTAAAAAACTTGACAGATAAGGAGATTGTTTATAAAGTGGAAACAGATTTGATATATGCAACAGGTCCATCTTAAATAAGAATAGGAGCAGGGAAAAAAGGGATTTATTAATTAATAGTATAACCAATATTATCTGGATAATATACAGGTTCAATAACATTTACAGAAGATAATGGAAGATATTTGTGGTATACTGTATTTATGAATACCGAATCACCGAAATCGTTACAGACATTAGAATTATCATGTTTGATAAGATAAGCTACAGTGATATAATTAACATTATCAAATCCACTTTCAGAGACAGCTATTTATGAAGCTATAATAAATGGGGATGGATTGATAGGAGAAGATTAATTCGCAATTGGTGCAAATAAAGAAGCTTTATATGAATTGACATTTGCACCATTAAAAGTAGGTAGATGGAGAGGAAGTGTAGCATTTGTTAATAGATAATTAGGGGAAGTATGGTATGAATTTATATTGACTTGTGAAGAATAACCAGTCGTTAAATTAAATCTGTTAAAGGCATCTTTAGGGAAAGTAGAACAATAAGTAGTTCTATTAGAGAATCCATCAGAATAAAAGATTATATTATAATGTAGAATAAGCAATCCTACTAATTTCGATATATTACCTGATGAATTAATAATACAACCTTATGAATATTTAAAGGTTAATATAAGATATACACCTTCATCATTAGATTAGATTGAATAATCTGAAATCGTATTTATATCTCCAATAGGTAAATGGCATTATTTAGCATTTGGTACTGGACTTCCACCAACTAAGTTTCCTGCTGCAACTGTTAGTATAGGATTGAATAAGGATTTTAGTTCAGTTGTGCATTTTAAGAATCCCTTTAAAGATCCTATTACAGTCAAAATTGATTTAGATGCATAAGGACATAATAAAGATATATTTAAATTACTTACAAGCAAAAATGATAAGGTATTAGTGCCTGGAATGAATGTACTCTAAATTCCTTATTCTTTTGTTCCAAGAGAGATTACTAGTTACTATTCAGAAGTCATTGTTTAGATGAATGAAAAAATATCTTGGATTTTTCCTATCAAAGGTGTGACTGAAAGTATTTCTACTTAAACCTTATTTCATTTTAAAGCAAAATGTAGAGATAAATGGGAAGATGAAATTAAAATTGGTTTATAAGGGATTGCTTAAAGTTTATAAGCTGATGATAAATTTGAATTTGAATTGGGGAATGTTCCTGTTGATTTACAACAAATGATTCGAAAATGCTTTAGTGTTAAGTGTACTAAAAATTACCTAAGTAATCCTCATGAGAATTTACATTATGCTGTACGCTTTTAACCAATGAAACCTTTTAAAGCAAGTCTCGAATTTATTGTGTTGAGATAAAGTGGAGGAAGATGGAAGTATCATCTATATAATTAATTTTAGATATAAAATTATTTTAGAAGCCACACCACCAGATGAAGATGATTTTATTATCATTAGTTCACCTCTTAATAAAACTACTAGTGTCTCATTCAAACTAACAAATAAAACAAAAAACTATGCTAAATTCTTTGCAGGTTTCACTCCTGATTCAGATGCAGAATTTTCTATAATACCAAAAGTTGGTGATCTAGAACCTTATGGAAGAGAAGGCACTACATTTGTTATTTCATTTACACCCATTGAATATGGAAAAATTAGAAAAGGCAAATTAATCATTTAAACTGATGAGATGTACTGGTACTCTATTCCAAATAATCTTTAGGTCATATATCATTAAAGGAATCTTACCAAGATATGTACCTCCTCAAATCAAACATTCCTCTATTGATACTCATTTAAGTAAATCTCTCATACAACAGTCATCACTTATAGATTTATCTAAAAACTTTGTTATAGACAATATTAAAAAAGCCAGATAACTTACTCCTCCTTCATCAAGAAAACAAATCTTACCAGAAGTATCCTTTATTAAGAAATGAGTAATACCACCATACAATATCAACTTATTTATTCTTATTTTATTTTTATATTATTATTTATATTTCATGCAAATATTGAACCATGCTCGTTTCCTCTCAAAGCATGTTAAATTTTTGGTTAAACACAGGCTTCTACACAAGTCACCAAATCTCTATAAGGATACATCTTTCTATAAATTTTAATTATACACAATTCTTCTCAGGATCAGCATTTTTCAATGAAAGGAAAGCCTTTACACATCTGTCGTATTTATCATCATACCATTTACATTATGGACGACACATTTAAATTACCATGTCTTTTGGATCCTTACCATTTTCAATCATATTATGAATTTCAGTCTTATAATTATCACTATTCATTAAATTTATTTTTAATATCAAAATAAACACAATTTTTTTTAATTAATTTGTTTATGAACAACTAAATAAAGCAACTATTTTGAACTTCATTCATAGTCTATTTTTATTTAACTCTATTATTTATTGAACGCATCCAAAAAATCTCATAAAATCATTTTTTACTTTTATATATCCTATATAATGGCATTCCTTTGATTAACTTTAAAAGAAAAACAATCCCATAAGATTTGATTCTGAACCATCTTAATCATCTATTTTCTAATAAATTTACATTAGGACGATTTGTAGAAATATATTAAAAAAAATAAATAAAATGACGCATTCATATTAATTTTAATTGTACTTTCTTACAAATAGGGCACCTATTCTTTGATTTGAACCAATTTTATATACAAATATCATGGAAAGAATGAGAGCAATTCAATTAGGTTTTATTCATTGTAATATCTTCTAAACATATTGAGCAATTCTAAATTCCTTATTTTTCCTTTTTTTGTTAATCTAAATACATGGGGCATTCTAAAATATGATTGGTTAATTCAGCTTTAAGAAATGCATTATAGCAATAAGGGCATTTTACTTAAATCCAAAATCTGCTTACGCAATTTTCTAAATGATCATTTAAATATAATTTAACAATCTATTCTCCACAATCTTAACATTATTACTCTATTAAATTAATATTCCCAATTTATTCTTCACACATCCTTAAATGAATGTCGTAAAATTAAAGTTCCATTTCTTGATCACACAAAATACATTAAATAAATAATGATTCTTAGGATTCTTGTTGTTATTCAAAGTATTGGAAGTCTTAAATAGAATTTTGTTTGTTTTCTTCAATTTATATTTCATGTTCTTGCACTAATATCTGTTAATTTATATTAGGGTTTTAGACTTCAACATTATGAAAAGGGTCTTCTTTATTGAGTTTAGTTAAACTATTTATCATAAGAATATTTTGTATTTTAATTATCTAATAATCTTTCCTGATTAATTTCCATTACAAATTTCATAGAAATTCTATTAACATTTAATTAGTTTTCATAAACATATAAATAAATAATTATAGTATGAAATTTAATAACACTTTTTTCAATTAAATCCTTCTAAAACTTGCTTTCTACATACTGGACATTCCATTTTTTTTGAAAGCCAATCTTTAATGCAATCGTAATGAAAGAAATGATGACAATTTAGAACTTTTTTCTTTTCTTTTATTTCATTCATGCATATACTGCATTCTTAAACTCCTTCTAATTTTAAAAATTAATCCTCATAGTATAAAATACACTCTTAAAAGTGATCATTAACAAAGGCTCTAATTACATTATCTCCACAATATGGACATTAAATTTCATCATATTGGTCAACTTTATAAGCACATTGATCTTCATGAGATTTCAAATTGTTCTTATTCATTTCTTTACTACAAAATTAACATTTTTTAGAGTCTTCTAATAAAATATTAAGAGATTAAAATAAATCTTAAACATCCCAATCTGAATCAAAATCTTCATTTATATTATTTTCTAACATTTAAAAATTTTCTGATTAATTTTGCTTTTTGATCTCTTATTTCTCAGAATTATTGGGTTACTATTTATTTAAATTATATCATACCTAGACTTTTTATTTTTTTATTTGAAAGGATGCTTACTATTAGCCATTTTATTATTTTTAATGTTAATATAATTACTGCTCCTTATCCTTTTTATTATTTTTTTCCAATCTTTCTTTTTTAATCATATCTTTTATAATTTCTAAGGAATCTTTCAATCCTCCATCAAATGAACTAATACTAAAAATTAATTTTTTACCATTATTGTGAATATTTATCACTATTATTTTAATCCTGAAATTCATTATCTGACTAAGAAATTTAATCCCCTTAAAAAGAGAATTCAGATTCCTATGAGTTTTCTTAGAATTAATTCATGTTTGTTCTACCTTTTATAATTGATTCTAATTATAATATTTCAATAAAAGTTATAAATTAATCGAAATTTATTCTATAACCTAAAGTAATAATATCAAGAATGAAGAAATTCGTCATTCAATAATTCATCAATTGTTGCCCTCTCTTCACATCTTTTTTTCAAACATTTTTATATAAAATTTTTCAATTTATCATCAAAATGCCTAGGATATTGAACCTCTTCTGAAATAATACGTCTCATTTATATCTATTAATCTCTATCCTTAATTGGAGGTTAAAGATTATTTAATTCATATGTCAAAATTCCAACTGACCAAATATCTATACGATTATCATAATCTATATTTAATTAAATATATACAATTTTAACGAATAACTTCAGGAGCCATATAATCTAAGGTTCCACAAAATGATTTACTTTTTTTCTTTATATACTAAGCAATACCAAAATCTCCTAATTTAACGTGATTATTATGCAAATAAATATTTTCTGGTTTGATATCTCTATGCATTATCCCTTAACTATGGAGATATTTCAAAGCAAGCAACACTTCCTTTATTATTTATTTTATTTGCGTTTAATCAAATTTTTAATTAAAAAGTGAACCTTAATTACAATATTCTAAAAGCAAGTAAACATTTTTATCATCTGAAAACTCTTTATATAATTTAACAATATTTGGATGATTGAGCTATTTCATTATTTGCATTTCTCTTTATAACAACGAAGTAGTCTAAGTCTTCATTGTGCAACTCTTATTAATTATCTTTAATGCAAACTTTTCTCCATTAAACCTAACTTTATTATGAATTAATTTACATTGATAACATGACTTTACTAAATTTACCATAACCAATTTACTAAAGAATTTTCAGTTAATTCATAGAATTATCTTTACTCTTCTCAAATAATCTCTCAGAATTCGAACTTTGATATTCAGATTATGTAGTTCTATATCTAGGAGTTACATAAACTTAAGGAGGAGTCCTTTTTTGAGCTGAATTGAACATAATATTTATTAATAATATTAATGTTAGTTAGTTTGCTGTTATTTTATATATATTATTAGAAATTTATTTTTTGAAAGAAGATTAACATAATCTCTTCCATTTAAATTAAAAATTACTATCTTATTTAATTCATAATGTTGTTTGAATCATTTTTAATATTATCAATACTTCAAATAAGATCAAGATGCCAATTTTTAAATATATATAATTAAATTAATGTTTAAATTCATTTTTATATTATGCATTGTGCTTAGCCTCTAGAAAAGAATCTACAATAAAAAATATGAAGAGGACCCTCTTAACCCATATGAAATATGCCAAAGAAAATTCTGTTAAAATTAGGCTGATTAATGCTTTTCTGATAGTCTTTGTATGTCTACACAACATAATTGCTTCTCTAAATATTACTAATAAGGATCCTAAAATTATAAAAAATTGGTACTCTGTTGCAATCAAATCATTAGTACTATTAATGCATCAAATCAAATATTAAAGCCAAATAATACATAAACTGTATGGAAACTCATTGTTAACAAGACCTTTTGTTTATTTTATCAAGTATCTGGCAGAATCCATGATATTAGTTTGAAAATTATTGGCTTAATCAATATAATAGAATTTTACTTAAAACATTTCAAAAATTATACCTGTCTTTTTAAAGATGCTAATTAAGTCTATAATTATTTTCATATTGAAATTTAGATTTAAATTTCAATTGAATTTATAAAAGTACCTCATTTAATTACGTAAATTAAACACTTTCGTGTATTAAAGACTTTTTAAATCTATATATATATTATATAAATCGATTTAAAATACAATAATTAACTGAATTAATTAAAATAAAATATTAATATTGTGTCAGAGGAACATTTTTAAGCAAAAAAAATATTTTAATAATAATTAATTTTAAAATGAATAAATTTTTATTAATAACCATTTTGTTGTTATGTATTTCTGGAAGACGATTCCATAAAGAAGGAGATGTGGTTTTTAAAGAGCAAAATGAAGAAGAACAATCTGACTAGAATGGAGAAGGTTAATAAGGTGAAGAAAATAGTTAACCAGCTGATGATTGGCCAACTGGAGATGAAGATGGAGAACATTAATGGACAAGTGAAGAAGAAGATGGTGGAGAAGGAGAGAACACTGAAGAAGGAGAAGGAAACGATAGTGAGAAAGGTGAAAATGGTGAAGATTAAAAAGATGAGGAAAGTAGTGATCAAGGAGAAAATGGAGGCTATGAAGATGAAGGTAATGGAGATAAAGGAGATGATGGAGATTATGGAGATGATGGAGATTATGGGGATAATGGAGATGATGGAGATAATGGAGATAATGGAGATTACGGAGATAAAGGAGATGATGGAGATAATGGAGATTATGGAGATAATGGAGATGATGGAGATAATGGAGATTATGGAGATAAAGGAGATGATGGAGATTATGGAGACAATGGAGATAACGGAGACAATGGAGATAATGGAGATAATGGAGATTATGGAGACAATGGAGACAATGGAGACAATGGAGATAATGGAGATAATGGAGATAATGGAGATAATGGAGAAGCCAAAAAAAGCAGAAAACAAAGCCATAAAAAAAAACACTAGCATTTTAGAGGAAGACCTTGAATCAATTAATTTCATAATATTCTAAAAGTTAATAAAAAAAAAAATTATTTTTTTTAATTTTTATTTCAAAATTAAATTTATGTTTATATTTTTCTTTAGTAAAATAATTATAAAACTTATCATTTTGAATTTATTTATCCTTATTTAAAGTGCAGAATTTCTCTATAATCTTATCAAANAGTACCTCATTTAATTACGTAAATTAAACACTTTCGTGTATTAAAGACTTTTTAAATCTATATATATATTATATAAATCGATTTAAAATACAATAATTAACTGAATTAATTAAAATAAAATATTAATATTGTGTCAGAGGAACATTTTTAAGCAAAAAAAATATTTTAATAATAATTAATTTTAAAATGAATAAATTTTTATTAATAACCATTTTGTTGTTATGTATTTCTGGAAGACGATTCCATAAAGAAGGAGATGTGGTTTTTAAAGAGCAAAATGAAGAAGAACAATCTGACTAGAATGGAGAAGGTTAATAAGGTGAAGAAAA
This sequence comes from Paramecium sonneborni, assembly GCA_905182985.1. Classification (NCBI taxonomy): domain Eukaryota; phylum Ciliophora; class Oligohymenophorea; order Peniculida; family Parameciidae; genus Paramecium; species Paramecium sonneborni. Next base: position 166,177 of record CAJJDN010000087.1, on the reverse strand, counting down.
TAGTTAACCAGCTGATGATTGGCCAACTGGAGATGAAGATGGAGAACATTAATGGACAAGTGAAGAAGAAGATGGTGGAGAAGGAGAGAACACTGAAGAAGGAGAAGGAAACGATAGTGAGAAAGGTGAAAATGGTGAAGATTAAAAAGATGAGGAAAGTAGTGATCAAGGAGAAAATGGAGGCTATGAAGATGAAGGTAATGGAGATAAAGGAGATGATGGAGATTATGGAGATGATGGAGATTATGGGGATAATGGAGATGATGGAGATAATGGAGATAATGGAGATTACGGAGATAAAGGAGATGATGGAGATAATGGAGATTATGGAGATAATGGAGATGATGGAGATAATGGAGATTATGGAGATAAAGGAGATGATGGAGATTATGGAGACAATGGAGATAACGGAGACAATGGAGATAATGGAGATAATGGAGATTATGGAGACAATGGAGACAATGGAGACAATGGAGATAATGGAGATAATGGAGATAATGGAGATTATGGAGACAATGGAGACAATGGAGACAATGGAGATAATGGAGATAATGGAGATAATGGAGATTATGGAGACAATGGAGACAATGGAGACAATGGAGATAATGGAGATAATGGAGATAATGGAGATTATGGAGACAATGGAGACAATGGAGACAATGGAGATAATGGAGATAATGGAGATAATGGAGATTATGGAGACAATGGAGACAATGGAGACAATGGAGATAATGGAGATAATGGAGATAATGGAGATTATGGAGACAATGGAGACAATGGAGACAATGGAGATAATGGAGATAATGGAGATAATGGAGATTATGGAGACAATGGAGACAATGGAGACAATGGAGATAATGGAGATAATGGAGATAATGGAGATTATGGAGACAATGGAGACAATGGAGACAATGGAGATAATGGAGATAATGGAGATAATGGAGATTATGGAGACAATGGAGACAATGGAGACAATGGAGATAATGGAGATAATGGAGATAATGGAGATTATGGAGACAATGGAGACAATGGAGACAATGGAGATAATGGAGATAATGGAGATAATGGAGATTATGGAGACAATGGAGACAATGGAGACAATGGAGATAATGGAGATAATGGAGATAATGGAGATTATGGAGACAATGGAGACAATGGAGACAATGGAGATAATGGAGATAATGGAGATAATGGAGATTATGGAGACAATGGAGACAATGGAGACAATGGAGATAATGGAGATAAAGGAGATTATGGAGATAATGGAGAAGCCAAAAAAAGCAGAAAACAAAGCCATAAAAAAAAACACTAGCATTTTAGAGGAAGACCTTGAATCAATTAATTTCATAATATTCTAAAAGTTAATAAAAAAAAAAATTATTTTTTTTAATTTTTATTTCAAAATTAAATTTATGTTTATATTTTTCTTTAGTAAAATAATTATAAAACTTATCATTTTGAATTTATTTATCCTTATTTAAAGTGCAGAATTTCTCTATAATCTTATCAAATTGAAAAAAAAATTATCAGGACTTATTTATAATAACTAACAACAATAAATTCTTAATATTAAAAGATTTAATATAATTTTATGATTTTTTATTGAAAAAAAATGATAATTAAATTGATCAATTCAATTGAACTATAGTATTTATTAGTTTATAAGCTTTTAATCATTTAAATAAGAATTATTTTTGGAAAATCTCTCCTATTAATAAAATTCTTGTAAATCAATGAGGGAAATATTAATATTGTAGTTAGGAGGTTTTGGTATTAAAATGGGCATGAAATTTTGGGAGGAAATGCTCAAAGATAGTGAGTTTTGTAATGATAACGAATAAGTCACATAAAGTAACAATCATTTACTTAATACTTCTAATGCTGTGTATTATAACTTACACGAAAAGAAGGCACTTCCTAGATGTATTTAGGTTGATTTAGGATAGGATTTACCTTACACAAATATAGATTTTAATCCATGTAATCAGTTCTCATTTAATTATTCATCTGGTAATAATTTTGGATTTGTAAAAAATAATTGCTCAAATGAAATTGTTGACATTCTAATTGATAGTATTCGATAAGAAGTAGAATAATGTGATTCCTTTTAAGGATTTTAAATATTTGCATCTATTATTGGAGGTACCGGTTCTGGTTTATCGGCGATTTTATCCCAAAAATTAGAAGAAGAATATAGTACTGCAATAACATAATGCAATTTATTAGTTCCTTCAATAAAATAAGATGATCTATGTGTTGTTTCTCCTTATAATTCTACTTTAAGTTTTAATATATTAATGGATTCTGCACAATAATTAATTTTTTATGATAACTAAGGACTTAAATAAAATTTAAATAGATTAGGAATATAATTTAATTATGATGATGCAAATCTTCTTGTATCTTAAACAATATGCTGTAATTCCTCACCTTTTAGGAATCCTGGAGATGTTAACTCCAGTCTAAGAAAACTTTCTACAAATTTAATCCCTTTTCCAGAATTAAAATTGCTTACATGCAGTTTAACAAATAATTAATTTAGTGATTACTATAAAGAATATTTAAAGATGGATGAATATTAAGTTTTTAAAGAATTAATGTCAACAGATCATAATTAAACTAGTATTAACTATACATAGGGAATATTTCTAACAGCAGCACTAAGTCTAAGAGGAAATATATCAAATAAAGAAATAGATTTATAAAAGTCCCTATTCGAACATTTTATTGATAATTCCTATTATAGAAGAGGAAGTTTTGCAAAAAAAGTTAAGCAATTCAATATGTTTTTTACAAATATTTGTAAGAAAACTTTATCAAATTATGAATTTATGGGTAGTTCTATTATTAATTCATCAAGTATAATAGAGTCATTGAAAAGTTTAGATGAAAAATTTAATAAAATGCAAATTCGAAAATCTTATATGTATAAATATACTCAAGAGGGAATCGAAGAAGAGGAATTTAATGAAGCTTAAACTAGACTTAGAGATATATATCATTTTTATGAGGATAAGTTCAATGAAGATGATGGAGAAAATAATGAAAATTTTGAATGAAAAATCAAGAATGATAATTCATAGATATTATTTGAATTTTTAAAGGAAAATTAAGTATTTATTATAACAATATTTCATAATTCTTCAATTCAAATAACAGGATCTAATTGTCTAATAGATATTCGATCATCTTATTCTGATTATTATTATTTAAATAAACTTGGTAATTTTAATTACCTTAGAATGGTTTATCTAGAATCCCTACTAGAAAATTAAGGAATTCTTGAGGTAGGAGGTGGACCTGGTGAATATTGTTGTTAAAATTGTAATTATTACATTTTTACTCTTTTACTGGGTTCAATTAAAATGAGTGGATTATTTAAATTTAATTTTACTTAATTATCTTTATTATAAGCAGATACACATTCACAATAACTTAATATTTTTGATGATTAATGAGATACATTACCTAATATATCAAGAGATCTTTTCACTATTTTACTTCTATTAGTTTTACAGATTGGTTAATTTTCTGTTTTTAATCGTTTTAAATAACTATCACTCTCTGCAAGATTTAAAGATAAACTTTGATTAGATTATTTTAATGCTTCTTGATATATTTAATTTGCTTTTTCAAATGTTTTTTCCATTTATTTAGTCATAGTTTCTAAAAGTTTTAAAGATTGTCCTTGACAACAATATAATTTAAATCTCTAAAATTAATAAAATAAATACATCTTCATCTAAAAAAAGTATTTTAACTTTTTCAGCTAAACAAACTGCTTTAGTTTATCTTTATTTTTTATTTTATAAAATTTCCATAAAACCAAAAACTTACCCAACAGAATATCTATTAAGAATAATCTATTATTTATGAATTAATTGATTTTATTTAATTTTTATATTTGATTTACTTTTTTGTTGTATTTCAACCATTCCTGAAACAATGAAATAAACACCTTTAATAAATTCTCCTTCTCTATAAATGAGTGTATTCATTGAATATTCAAAATTTGAAAGATGATATTAAATTAATCCTACATCAGCATCTGACCAATCATTAAAAATGTTAATAGATTTGAGAAACAAGAGATTTTTATTTTAAATTCTTGTATAATACTCAGCTAAGATGTTTATTAAAATAGATTACATAAAAATTTATTAAAAGCTTCTCTTGATAATTTAATAAATTAGCAATTTTCTGCACATACTATAGTAGCTTATCTAGGTAATGAATTAGTTAAGGCAATTTCTCCAAAACTACCTCCTTACTCTATTTTACCTACTTTCATCATATTTTAATATTTATTTTCAAGCATTTTTTCATCATCTAAATCTTCAAATTAATCTTCATCCTAAATAAGATAAAAAAAATACAGATTCTTCTCCTTCATCAAATTCTTTTCCTTATTGATGTTTCTTCTCTTACTTCTTATCAGATTTCTTTTCTTACTTTTCCAATCTCTCATCTCCAAGTCCACTTTTTCCAACCAATACCTAAGAATAATTAATGTAAATTACCCATACACTACCTCTTAATATAATATAAAAGTTTTTGCCTATATCACCACATCTAAAAAGTGTCCTACGAGCTGGTAAATTTATATATTGTAACTCTTTGTATAAATTAAGCATTTCATCTAAACTTGTTGTCTTCTTCATTTCATGAAAATATTTAATAGTTTAAAGGGCTGAAGCTAGCACATTTAAATCATTTGAATTTCTTTAATTTTCATCTTTATTTAAGATAGCAATAATGATCTAAATTTTATGATGCATTACTTCAAAGTGAAATGGATTTTCAATATCAATCTCTCCTTTCTATAAGAGTTCCTTAACTTGTTGATTCAATCTCATTTATTATTTTATCTTGTCTATATTTGAAATTCTTCTATACATATGTTTAGTTTACTATATTAAAATATAAAATAATAAAGTCATCCTAGAAAAAGTGTACTAGATGTACTCTTTGTGTATTTTGAGTTATATTCATAACTATAACCACTAAATAAATTTTGAACAGAATTCTTTTTTAGTAATAACTTATTTTCTTTAATTAATTCGTCTTAACTATCATTATCTTCACTAATTTAATTTAGATACTCTGCATTGTCATCAATTTACTTTCTTAATTATAATAAATTACTTTTGGAATGTATGGTGATTCTATTTCTTTATTCAAAAGTTTTTACCAAGGAAAATTTCTAAGCCAAGGATGATTTTTAACTTCCTCAGGTCCTTTAAATCCTAATCTATTTGCAGGTTTTCTTTAAATAAGTTTATTTATAAAATCTGCTGCTTCTACTGACCAATCATCAGGAATTTCAGATTTCTTTATTTATACTTATCTTGTTAAAATTTAATCACGAATTTCTTATCTTGATCTTCCATTATAAGGTCTTCTTCCTAACATAAATTCATAACCCATTATTCCTAATGCAAAATAATCAACTGCTATTGTATGATTTTATCTACACATTACTTCAGGTGCTTATTCATTTAATATTATATATTACCCATATAACCTGGTGTACCACTTGTATCTTAAGAATTCTCTTATTTCCAAATTCTTGCAATTCCTAAATCTGTCAATCTTGCATATCCTTATTTATCTAAAACTAAATTCTCTGGTTTTAAATCTCTATGAATAATATTATTATTATGTAAAAATTCTAATGCAAGAATAACACAAGCTATAAAAAACTTTGTTTAATGTTCTTTAAATCTTCTCATCTTACCAATATGATATCTAAGATCTCCTCCTGTTAATAAATCCATTACTAAAAATAAATTCTCTCTATCTTAAAAACAATAATTCATATTTATCAAAAATGGATGTTTAAATTATGCCAAAAGATTTCGTTCATTCATTACAGAATTTACACTTCTTTTAGCTATTATCTTTGCTTTTGACATCTCTTTCATTGCATAATACTATTTACTCTTTTTCATCTCCACTTTCCATACCTTTCCAAAACCTCCCTTACCAATTACATAATGAAATTAAAAACTATACTTGTTTATTTAGATATTACAATCAACTATCAAAGTTTCCTCTTCATCACTTGATTAATGCTTTTCTTATTATCTTAAAATACTCTTTGAATTTTCATTTCTAGAAATATGAGATATATGTTATATATTTAACATAGAGTTAAACAAATTTTCAAACCCTTTGCTTTATTTAAATTAACTCGAAACTTAAAATTCTTACTTTTTTATCTATATATGTGGAATCTCATGATTTATTAATTAATATGGCTTTTCAGCTGGCTTATTTTCTTTTACCAAACTATTTTATTATTTAAATTGATTTTCTGGATATTTAATATTATGACTGCTTGATTATTTTAAATTAATAAATGGAGATATTTTTTATATTGATGTATTTGGAGATTGGGAATTATTTCTTCCAGTATTCCTATTTATTATATCTAAATTATCGAAAAATGCTGGTTTCATTGGTGATTAATCTTTTGATTTACTTTATAAATCAATATTTGAAGCTTATTAATGATTCAATTAAGAATTCATTAATAATTTTGATGATTTTAATTCCTATTTTAAAAATGTTTAAATTGGACTCCGAGAACTTGTATTTTAAAATAAGTAATCCTATTTTTCTTTAAAAAATGAACTACTTCTACTGCTATTTATATTTGAAGCACTTTAATTTCGTAAATGCTTAGATTAAATTTATATTTATGATTGATCCTGTTTTTATATATTTAATTAAACTATTTTTATTTTTTAAGGTGTAACACTCCTCTATTCAGATTATTTGTTTTTATTTTTTTAGGTTAATTGAGCTAATTAAAAAAAACTTGTAAATTAACTTAAACCTAATGGCGATTTATGAGTTTATTTTGTTGTTTCACTTTGTTGTTCCTAACAATATAAATACACTATATACAATTTTTGGTTTCATGTAATTCAATTTTGAGGGAAATAAATCCTTCAAATTGCGGTGGTTAGACATTTTATATATATAATTATATATATAATTTTTATTATATTAACTAAATAAAAAAAAGAATTAATCATATATGTAATAAATCAAAGAATCCTAAAAACTCCCCATTTCCTATTTATTATAAGACAAGATGAAAAATTAAATCTGGTTCTTAATGTGTTGTTTAATTAGTTAAAAATATTTTAAACTTGTAAATATAGATTAACTGTAAAATGATAAACCTTTAAAGAAAAAAATCTTCAATATTTTTATTGTTAAGAGTTTGTTTTTTTTATTTTAGTGAATTTGATAGAACAGCAGAAAGTGTTAGGATTTTACAATATAAAATTGAAGAATTTTTTGTTTAGATATAGAATTAGACATGATTATTTATTAAATATAAATCTACGGAGATAAATTGATGGAAATTATAAAATTAATGAATATCTAATTAATATGAAAAAATTTTAATGAATAAATAGTTATAATAAAGAAAATTATCAATAATATATAGATTATATATATTTTGATTTGAAAGTAAAAAAGTTCTATATGATTACATAAAGTGTTATGATTAATATTTAGTTATTAAAGTATTTTGAAATAAACAAAATAAGAATTTCAATTATAAATTTTATAATATAATTTATTGATAGGAATATGTATTTTTAAATAAGTACTAAGAATTTGATGTGAATGTAAATTATGAGATATGTGAAAATGTAAATTAGATAAATTAGAGTAAAGGAGTTGTGATAAGGAAGGAAAATAAGAAGTAAAAAATAATTTATAAATAAAAATTAGAATGAATAAAATAAATAAAATTAATAGAAAAAAAAGATTAATTACAAGAAATAAAAAAAAGAATCAATCTTCATCTTCAATCCATCTAATACGTTTACCATCTTCCCACATTCCATGCTTCTCAATTTTATCTACTATAATTTTACCTTTACCATGTTACTTGCCCTTTTTCCAATTTCCAGAATACCTAAATAATAAAAATAAAAGAATACTTTTTACCATCAGGCCATGTAAAAGTACCAAAACCATGTTTTTTATCAAAATAATAGTCTCCTTCATATGATTTGCCATCTGAAGTAGTATATTTACCATGACCATGCATATTATTATCTAACCATTCACCTATATAAGTTTTTCCATCTTTCCAATTACATACACCATATCCTGTCATTTTATTTTACAACCATTAACCCTAATAATTTTTTCCATCTGGCCAATAATAGGTTCCAGATCCATTTTTCATTCCATATTTATAGGTTCCCTCATATTTACTTCCATCTGTCCAAGTTTCAGTTCCAAATCCATGTTATTTATCATCTTTCCAGAACCCTTCGTATTTAGAACCATCCGAATGAATATAAGTACCATATCCATTAGCTTTATCATTTTCCCATTCTCCATCATCTAAATATTAGATTAATAATTTTACATATATCCCCATCAGCATGTTTAAAGATACCTTTTCCTTAAGCTTTATCATCTTTCCATTATCCTTCATACTAAGCACCATCTGGCCAAACTTAAGTACCATAACCATCACGACATATACCAATCCAAAACAAAATATTAAATAATGTAGTACCATTCTCCAGTATATGTTGCTCCATTTTCATAAGTAAATGTTCCTCTTTTATCTCTACTAACTTCTGTTTCTCCTGTTAATGGAGCTATAATCTCAGCACTCTTTGGCCTTCTTGAATCATTAACCTATCCATGTAAAATCTTATCTTCTTAAGGAGGTTCGCAACTTTTACAAGATCCCATTAAATTATAATGTTAATATTATTTATATATATATCAAATCAATCAATTCTTATATTTCTCTTCTTTTCTTTTCATTTCTCTATCTATGAATTAATATGTTACATATATTTATATACCTAATTTAATGTCTTCTTTCTTTAATTTTCTATCCATTCTATTTAATGCTCCTCTCTTTTTCTAATTCTCTTTTTACTACTTATTAAATTGACTTATTTTATATATGATTAAACAATTTAATTTTCTATTTTATCATACATCTAAAACAAAATGTTTCTTTAGTATCATTTAAAATATTTATATTTTGCAAACTAGTTTATAATGCAAAATAAACCTATATGAATTCTATTCTAATTGTAAATATTATAAAATATATCTTGATTTTTATAATTTATAAATTACAATAAAATACAAATTAATTCAAAGCTCAAACTCATCAGATTATTCTCCTATATCATTTTATTTTTCCTTCATCTTTTATCTATACACATAAAATAAGCTTAACAAACTTATTATAACCATTGTTAAAAGAATATAAATCCAATAAGTTGTCCCTTCTTTTTTATATTGGAAAATCAATCTTATTTAATCTGAACTAAAAGAATTCGAAAGACTTAATATATATTTTTAATCAGTATGAGTAACATAATTAGATTAACAGAATATATAATTAGAATTACTTATATTGTATGTATTTACAATTCCATTGGTCAAATCTATAATTTAACCTCCTAAATGATTTGAAACAATAGAAATTCCTACTCCTTAAGGATTCGGAAGTGATTAATTAAGTCCTCCCATCATCATTAATGGTTTTCTAATATTGGTTTATATCATAGTATAATTATAGACAGCTAAAATACGTTCATTCATAGAAGTAAATAACAATATGAGTATTCCCTTATTTGCAATCCCAAAATACTATTGCGTATAATTCCCATATGGAGGTATTGATTAAACTATGTCCTATAATTGCAATTAATTCTTAACATATAATTCTCTACTGAAAGTCATTGTGAATATGAAATTAGTAGCATTTGTTGTTGTTAAAACTAATAAAATTTCATTAAACTTTATTGCTAAAGGAATTATTTATAACAAAGCCGTTTATTTTAATAATAATAGTTTTTTATTGTTGAAAATAACATTATGATAATCCCTGTCTAACCCAAAAGTATTATTGCTTAAATTTAGATATCCTAACTTATAATATAATTAATTATCACAAATAAAAAATACTGCAATTATTTGTGAATTTTAAGTATGATTATATAGATATTAAATAGAGAAATCTTGAATTCCTTTCTTACATGATATATTCTATACTGATATATTATTTAAACTATATAGATTGTAAATGTAAATGTACTCAAATTCACTTGAAATTATATTCTGTCCAAGCACAAAACTCAAATTTTAAAATTAGATCATTTTTTTAATTATTTAACATGATAAAGGCAGCTCAACATATGGAAAAAGTTGAGTAATATTATTATTTTCTTAGACTTCAAATTTCATTAGAAATGTTATTGTATTACTAAGACAAATAGAGTAAATATAATTCTAATATGATGCAGAGGCTAAACATTTAGAATAATAATATGGATACAATACTTATTAACCTGAAGATAATCCTATAATAGAGGAGTTATTTTAAAGATAGAATTAATCATTCATGTTTATTAAGATTGTGAAATTTGGAAAACTTTAATTCGATTATCCTTGGAAGTATTAATTTAATGTACATTAAATGCTTGCTTCTTTGAAATCTTCTAAATCTAATTATAATTGATATTAGAGAATTTAAAAATTAAATAGATTATCCAAATCAATTCTAAATCTATCACCCTTTTGAAAATCATATGTTAAATTCTTTTCATCTATTTCAATATAAGTTAATGGATTTATAATGTATAAAGTATCTTCATAGAACATTTTAGATTATTAATTTAATTCAGAACTCACAAAAAATATTTAATCTAATTATGAGATATAAGTTGGATTGATAACGTTATTACTAATAAATTATTAAGTAAATTCTATGTGTAATAAATGATATGTATTTGAAAAAGTAACAAAAGATGTGTAATTAATATCGATACAACTAAAATAATTGCCTTCAAATTTGAATCTATAGTAAAGTGAACTATGATAAGGTAAAGCAGGACTATAAACTAACATGTCATCCTCACTTGAATGTACATATAGATGAGCATCATCAGAATAAATTGGAGTGCCTTTCTTAATTTATGTAGGTGGTAATTACTTCTAAAATTCAGGATGAAAAATATTGTAAATTTTATATACATTGAATTCTAAAATATTATCTTCTACTAAATTTGAAACTATTAATTATTCATTCACGAGATTTAATGAATAAATCTCTTGATCAACAAAAGTTATACTAATAGGAAGAATGGTATTGTTATATAATATATCGATAATGAGAAAACAATCTCTATTATTAATATAAATAGTTGTAGCTTAATTTTACTAATTAGATGTAATTTATTAGGGATGAAACTAAAATCGTTTTTGAATTAAATTGAAGAAAAGTTGATTCACTATTTCTTCATCTAAAGTGAACATCAAATCTTACTTAAATGAAGTTATAAGAATTCTGTTCTCTGGAGTAAGAATTACTAAATTTTAGTATGTTAATAAAAATTATCTAAAAGGTTAACAACAAACAATCGATTCTGTAAAAACAACATTTTGATTAAATATTGACCCACTATAATTAGCTTAGATTATTACTAATCCAAAATTACCTTAATCAATAGCAACAGTAAAATTAGTCAAAAAATAAAATGAAATTTCTATGGAATGAATTTTTTCATTGAATGTATTATTGTAGATCTGCATACAGGTATAATTGTTCTAACAAATATAAAAATACAAATTCATTTTTTGAGTTCCTACTAAAATCATACCTTCTCTAGAAAGTTAATTATTGTAAAATAATTTGACTAAATCAAATTATTAATCAATTTAAATATTTAATAATTAAAAAGTCTAGTCAACAAACTCACCTAATTTAGGATCAGATAGATTAGCAATTATTTTTTAAAGAGGGCCTGAATAACTATCTATAGCATATTAAACAATTGAATTTTACATAATGACTTTAGGAAATTTCTAATTATATACCTAATAAATATTACTATCATTTTTTGACAAAAGTTTATATACAATTTAAATCTTACAAAATGGATAAAAAAATGGTAATTAAATTTCAAATGCTGAAATTGTAAATGTACCAAAAGAAATAAAAGAATCAAATGTTCCTCTGAGTTAAGGATTTTGTAGAGTTGAAATAGTTAATTGATTGCTGAATTCATAAAAACGGTTGGTATTTGGATCTAAATACGAATAAATTTATGTTATATTATTCCTATCTCTAGAAAATCTGAATAATTCGAAATTACGATCTTGAGATTAATATATGATGTCAGCTGAATTGACAGTAAAGTAATTATCTTGTTAAATGATTAAAAAATACTAACTAATTTATACTTGTAAGATAGAATTAAGATTAAAGTCAAAATAAGATAAGATAAAATTGCCTAAAAAACTAATAGAATTTTCCCATGCAATAAATTTTTAAACAGAAGAATAATAATCATAATTTGTAATTATTAATGTATCCCATTATGAGTTTAAATTAATACTGGTTCCAACAGTTATAGAAAGTAGATTTTGAATTGAATGATGTATTGTTAAAATATTGAATTAAAATTCTTTATCTATCACTACTTAATAAATTCCTAAATTAGGTACTAATATATAAATAAATCCTTTATCTGAAATATCAAAATCTACAATCTGATGTTTCCAACTACTAATATTTTTATAATAGGTTTCATCCCATATATATAAGGTTAAAGATGAATAATTCCAATAGAATTATGCATATAATAATGCTTCTTATCTTTAAACAAAAATGGATCTCATTTTGGTAGTAATAGGTGAATGAGATTCAATATTCTGAATTAAAATCAACTAATTATTTTAATTTTAAAAAAGAAATTATAATATATTCTGACTATAGCAGTCGAGTAAAATTTTATTATTAACAGTAAAAATCGCATTGTAAAATGTGCAATTATCTTCTAATTTAAGTGATGATTACAGATTTAAATTACTATTATAAATATTAAGTGTTGATTCCTCTGTTAAAGAAGCAAAATGTGTTTGATTAAATTAGATTGACTTTGAAGTAAAACCTTAATAAATAAATAATAAATACCATAGTTAGACTTGGAAAGAATAGTTTCAAAAGTGTTATAGACTAAAACATTAGGAGGGCAGTTCTAACAAAAATAGGACAAGTTTTTTCCACTGAATAAAACATCCATTGGAAGTATATAATTCTCTTCTTCTGTAGGATATATGTTCATTTAATTGATTCTGATTTCACATGCTTACAAAATGATGATCAATAATAGTAGTAAAATACACATAAATCTGATATAAATATAATAATTTTAAAAATTAACACATGTAAATTAAGCTCCCTTTAGATTAACGAAAAACATAGAAAAAAAGAAAAAGAAATTTATTGAAATATTTGAAATTATTATAGTCTCTAATAAGTGATTGAATATTTTTAAATAAAGAATAGTTTAATATAATGAAATTAAAATTTTACTAAGATAACTGATTTTAAGATAAATAATACATGATTAATTTAAAAGAGATTGTAGAGAATGAATAGGATATAATAAATAAAATGAATGTGATAGTTATTAATATAATAAGTTATGAAATGTGTCATTTGTCAATACCAAAATTAACTAGATTGATTCCTCTATGTAATCCTAATTTTCTTGGAGCTAAATATTTATTTACTAAATATTATTTATTTTAGAACTATTCATAACGTATTGTTTTAGTAATTGAATTATCAAATTCATTATTAGATGATGGATTATTAGTTCTCATTATGATAGTAAAGGGTGATGTTGGAGTTGATCTAACCTAAGAAGGTAATCTTGAATGACATTTTTTTTAATTAATTTTAGGTCTTTCTGTTTAAGATTCTGTATTTTAATACCTACTTTTGATTGATGGAAATTTAGCTTATAACCACTCAACTTTTTATGTAGGCATCTTAATAAGTGGACAAATAGGTTGTGATTCTTAAAAATGAAATGTGATCTTTACAGGATCTGGATTTGAATGAAGGGATAGACAATATTAATGTTTATAAAGTCCTTTATTTAAAAGCATTGAATTTTTTAATATAATAAACATCACATCAAGAATCTCTATTTAAAGAACTTCTTGAGACTCCAAATCTAATATACTCCAGATGCAAGAAGAACAACTATTTATAAAATTGTTGTTTGAGTGACTCTTCTGCTTATATCAATTGATTGAGTTGTTAATTTATCTTCTTATTCTCGATTCAATTATTAAAGAGAAATGAAATCATCAGTTCTATTTTTTAAAGCAGAAATTCTATCTTTATAATTAATCTATATAGATTATACCTTTTATTGATTCAACATGAGTCTTATTTGCAGCATCTTAAAGATTGTGATCTACACCTTGTTGTATTTTTAAGGAATATTTATATTCATTAACACTCCAAAATTATTTGGCTTTTATTACACAGAATTTATATCTTCCCACTTTATATCATTACTATTATAATTACTTGTTTTTGCCGTGAATGATAATTTATTCTTTCCTTCCACTGTTTTTGTAGTTTTTACTATATTGCCATCTGGTCCATAAACATTTAAAGTGATTCCATCCTTTATCATTTTTTACATATCTAAATATATATAAATTAATACCTCTTTTTTCATTTTTAGCCACACCTTCTGACATTAATTCATGATATATTACAACAATCTAAATATGAATATAGAATATTTACTGTTTGACTAGGTACCTCATCTGAGAAGCACTTTTCAACTCCTTCTTTTGCATAGAAGCTAATACACTGATTCAAATTGAACAAAAGAACAAACACTAAGAAGTATTTCATATTAAATGTATTTAATTAAAACACTGTTGTATTGTACAAATGCTTAGTTTGCTATCTAATCACAGTTACAACATAGAAAATACCTTTTTATATAATCCTCCATTAATTTAAAGGTTGAAGCATTTACAAATCACAGATAATGATCTTTTAGCAAGAAGCTAAAAAAATTGCCATTGTTTTTAATGATTAAACTTGTAAATGAAGTTAGAGTTGCTGCTAATTTAAAACCTATTTCATAGATATTGTTAGTCACCAAAGAAGAACGAATAACTCAAGAAGAAAAAGAAAGTTTATAGTTATACAGAAGAAGGCTATGATGTACAATCATAAGAAGATAGATTAATCTAGTTATTTGAATAGCTATAAATATCATACAGTAATGAAGGGATTTCTGATTTGAAATTAAAAATTGATGACAACAGTATTCGAATTGATAATACTGAAATTAGAGTTTCAAAAATAAATATAATTTGGCAATCAACTTTAGTCTAATTAGAATATTAATACATGAACAATTAATAAATGAGAAATCTTAGAAAAACTATTTATACTTTTCTAACGATTACTTATATTCAGTTTAAAAGATGAAATAAGAATTTAAAATAGATTTTGTAGAACTTTATGAATAATATTTATAGTAGAAGTTAAAATAAAAAGGATATATGGATTGTATATGCAATTCAAATCAAAATAATATAGAGAATCAAGTTGAGTATGTATATCACTTTTATAATGAATATATATATTTATTAAAATTTTTTTAATTAAAAGATATGAAATATATTCTGACAGAAGAGCATGTAGAAATCCCTGAGAAGATTGAAATTAAGGTGAACTCAAAGAAAGTTGAAGTTAAAGGTACTGATATTGATTAATGATTTCAGGACCAAGAGGAATATTAAACAGAAATTTCAAACATGCATCATTAGATATCTAAGTTTAAAAGAAATTGAATAAATAAACAAAGAAGGAGAAATCTAGAGTTAGCATTAGAATGTGGTAATCATATAGAAAGCAAAAATGTTAAGTGAATTCAGTTGCTTCTTAAATAAAGAATATGATTAGAGGTGTAACTTCAGGATATAAATTCAAGATGGTTTTAGCATATGCTCACTTTCCAATTATTATAAATTTATTAGAAAAAGGTGCAGGTATTGAAATAAAGAATTTCTTGGGAGAGAAAATCATTAGAACAATAAAATGTTTGCCAGGAGTTATAATCACTAGAAATGAAGCTGAAGAAAAGAGTAGATTAAATTATTAATATATTAGATGTCTTAACCCTTGCTGGTAATGACCTTAACAATGTATCATTAACTTGTGCTCTAATTCATTAAGCTTGTGCTGTTAAAAATAAAGATATCAGATAATTCTTGGATGGAATCTATGTCTCAGAAAAACGTTTGGAAGTTTGATATTGAGTATTATAAAGTACATTATGACATATATTTATATTTTTTTGTGGATTTAAAAATATTAATATCATATTTCTTCTACCTTGTAATCATGGTTTTCGAAGAAATTGATTTCTTTTTTTTTCCTCGAATTATACTTTTCTAAAAACCTTAATCTATTGCTAACTATTCTTTCAATTAGCTCATCAGCAGTCTATTAATTGACAGCTTTGATTTATTTATAGATGCCTAATTTAATTGGTAATTCATAAGGATCTTCAATTGTTTTTTAAGAGCAACTTCCTTCAACGACTAAATCAATTTTAAAATTCTTGATTAATTATTCATTGACTTTATAAGGTACACCCATAATAACTTCATCTACATATTTAATAGCAAGTAAATTTAAGACTCTTTCTTACAAATTTAAAATTGGATAATTTTTGCCTTTAATTTAATTAATAGTCTAGGAATTTAAGAATTTTTATATACTTCATTATCATAAACCCCAACATATAAGAAATCTCCCATTTCTTTAGCTTTTCTTAAAACATCAACATGACCTTAATGTAGAATATCAAATGATCCATCAATATAGACAATTTTATCACCAGATTTAGGTTTTTTATTGTTACTAAATTACATAATTCTTCTAGTTGTATTAAGTATTTTATTGTTTAAAGTTTATTCAATGGAAGCTTGATCAATTTCTAAGGAATCAATA
Organism: Paramecium sonneborni; assembly: GCA_905182985.1. NCBI lineage: Eukaryota > Ciliophora > Oligohymenophorea > Peniculida > Parameciidae > Paramecium > Paramecium sonneborni. Next base: position 149,325 of record CAJJDN010000087.1, on the reverse strand, counting down.
TTAGATGCTTCAACAATAGTTTACTTTTAAAACACTTTCTAAAATGATAGAATGCATATTTACTTTTTCTTCCCACATAACTTCTTTCGTCATTAATAACATTCTTCCTACAATATCAGTTGTGCTGATTCCTTCAGTTCTTTTAAAGATTCTACAACAATATAGAATGTAAAAATATACTTCATTCTCTTAGCATCTTTAAATGGTTGATAAGCATCTTTGCCATCAGCAGTTTAGACTAAATCATCTCCATGTGCAACATGTGAACATTAATGTCTATCTATTTATTCTATAGTTGGATCATATGTTTCTTAAACAACTACTTCATCTACCCATTTACAAGCACTTGCTAATGCTAATCTTTCTTCATCAGTCATAATTGGAGGTCCTTTTGCTTTAGCTATTGCATCTGATTTAATTACTCCAACTACCAAAGTTTCACATAACTCTTTGGCTTAACGAAGTGCATTAAAATGACCAGAATGCATTAAATCAAAACAACCATCAAAATATAACCTTTTAACTTTCTCTTCACCATAACTTGAAGATGGAAGTTATGATAAAAATAGGTCAGCCTGTTCTTTAGCTACATCTCTTATATGAGCATTTTATGCACTTTATTCTTTAGCAAGTTATTGTATTTTTTGTGCTTGCTCATTTTTAAGAATATGATCTATAAAAAACAATGTATGCAGGTTATTTTAATCCATTTATTTTAATGTCAATATAAATTCTTAATTAACATTATAACACAGATGTCTTCATTATTAAATAAATAATTAATATAATCATCCAAACTAATATGTCAACAATTGAGAAAGCTATTTAGAAATTAAGAAAATTAAGTCATGAATTTGAACTTACACATAATTCAACTGAAATACATTCAAATGCATCATTCTTTGAAGAAGAAAGAAGTTAAGATTTTTAAGATAGTGATTTATCTTTACAAGAAGACCTATCAGATTAATGGGACATGTCTTCCATATGTACTGATAATGTATATTATCGTTATTTAAAACTTAGTCCATCATTCCTTCTTAAACCTCAGAAAAAATTACAGATTTATCCTCTTAATCCAATCCTAATTAAGTTATAATGAATGCCCATATTGTCAAATAAAGATTTGAAGATTTCATTTCTTCAAACATCAAGAATAACAATTCTTAAATTGGCAAGGGCATTGCCATTCACGTGCTTGGACAAGGATCCATAGGTAAATCAAACAAAAAAGGGAAAAAATTAGAAAAAAGTAATATAAAAAAAATTTAGAATCTTAATAATCAAATAAATAATTTAAATAATATTAATAATTCATAAGATTAACAATTGCAACAATCATCTTTCTCAAATTAGAATACTCAATAAAAATTTACTTCATAATAGAATAAATAAATTTGTTAGAGTTAAAAATTTATATTAGCATATCTTATGGTAGAATGTGATATCTAGAAACAAGCCCATTAAAGAGCTTTAAATTTTATGCAAAAATTCATGCCAGATATTAAAAATAAAGAACTTTTATTAAATATTGAGGAAACCTATAAAATTATGCTTCTTCCAGATTAAATTTTATATTAGCTTGCTTAAGTTTTATGTTAAGAAGAACGTCTGTAGCATTTAAATCTATTTTTGCATCGCCTGAATTTACCGAACAATTGTCATCCATTAGCTGCTAAGGCAGTAGATAAGATATCGAAACATTTTAAAGATAGTTATTGAAACTCAGGTTTAAGAATGCAAAATCAATGAGAGCATTATTACATATATGGCTCTCATGAGCACAAATATTATATATAAATATAATATTATGATTAATCTATTTTTTCCAAAATTTTAATTCATTATTGAGCCTTGTTTTTCTTTGTTTTAAGTCATTAAACAATCTACAAATGCTCATCTGCATTTGTAGATTTTCAAATCATCTTCACTTAGATATTTAAATATTATCATTGAGAAATGATTATATATATAAATATTTTAGAAAATTAAAGCTTCTTGATTTGATATTTTATCTTATTTTATATAACAAGATTTTAACACCATGCAAATATGTGAAATGGAATAATATGTTATTATTACCTGTATATTCTAGAACTTAGATTAATAATTTACTTATTATTATAAATATCATGCATTGAAACTATTATAAATATAATGCAATTAAATTGGAAATTAATTTAGTTCTATTCAACAAACATTATGAATGTTACTATTGGACTGCTTTTATATTTATAAGATGTTAGTTTAATATTATCACTTGTATTACTAATTATAAACGGAATAATATTGCTAACAAGTTTACTAATCATTCAAAAAAAAAAAGTAATTTCAAAAAAATATTTTCGATGGTTTATGAGTATTACACTAAGTGTTCACATATCATTTTGTTGTATTTTAGATAGAGATTTAACTAGAACCGCTTATATATTGTTGAAAGCATAAGAAATGTTAATGGTTATGAAATAATCAAAAACTAAATCCTTAATACTACATCTCCTTTATAACATTTTATTTATTGTCTTATTCATTATTCATTAAGAAAATATAATTTCATATATAGTCACTATTTATTGTACAATTTTGATGTTAAAATTAAAAAATTGTTCATTAATGGAATAAAATTAAGAATTGGAATTGCCTTAATAGATGACTAAACCCACTCAGAGAAATTCAGAATTTATCAATTTAATATCAGATTCAATTAGTAATTCTTGGTTAATTCGATTATAAAATATTCCAGTAGGCATCATGATTGTAAAAAAAGATAATCTGTAAATTATGTTTTAAAATCAATCTCTCCTCTAAATGTTTAATGGTATTTAAGATATTCCTAAATTTTTAATGAATGAATTATAATTTAAACTATAAATCAAAAGAAAAAGGAAATAGGTTAAAGAGACAAGTTTAAAATTACCAAAACAATCCCCAATATAATAGAGTAGTGTACCAATATTTTTTAGTTGCAATAAAATGCTTAGTAATTAAAAGCTTCCAAATACATTGAATGAAATATTATTAGAACTTTAAAATGGAAATCTTGATTAATTTTATTCAAAAGAGAATAATTTAGAACTTATAGCTTAATTATCAAAAACTAAATAAGCAGCATTTCATGAGGAAGAATATACAAGAAATATTTAGTGTAAGATATTTTGTGGTTAAAATGATTAAGAATATTTGATTATAATGGATGACATATCACTTCAAAGCTATTTATAAAAATTAGAAACAAGAGAAAAATTTTAAGTTAGAATAATTGATTCTTTTTCTCATGAATTAAGAACACCTCTAAATAGCGCTAAATTATTTCTTGATGGACTTGTTAATGATCAAAGTATCAATGAAAATCATAAATATAATTTTATTTATCCTGCTTCTAATGCACTAAAATTATAAGCATATTTAATTAGAGATATTATAGATTTTACTTAATTTCATTCTCAAGTAATCAAATATAAATTTGAAGAATTTAACTTTGAAGATATTGTTGAAGAAGTAAATGATATATTTAGGCCAATTCTGTAAATGAAAAACCTTGGATTACATATAAATGTTAAAAATTCTGTTCCTCCACTAATATATTCAGATTTTGATAGAATTATGTAGATTTTAGTAAATATAATCTAGAATTCAATTAAATTTTCTGAGCGAGGATTGATCACCTTAGAAATTTCTTTTTATGAAAATACTTTATCATTTTGTGTAAAAGATTAAGGTGCAGGTATATAAAATGATTAATTACAGAAAATTTAAGAATTCTTGTAGTCCTTTAACTTAAATAGAGATTTTTCATGTCATGATGAATGGTAAGGTTTAGGATTACTTGTCAGTTAAATGAATTTATTCAAATTAGCTCCTTTAAATAAAACTTAATTGAAAATAACTTCTAGTGGTCAAGGTGAAGGAACTTAAGTCTTCTTTAAAATTAGAACAAGTTAATCTTCTAATACTCAAATATTAGGTGGTACTATAAAAAGATAAAGTTTAAGAACTGCTTTTACTGTACCAGATCTGTGTATGGGAATTCAAGGCTTATTAATAATTAATAATCCAAAATTTGATAATATAATGGTCGATAAAAAAATTTAATAAATTCCAATTAGACATCACTCCTCAATAGCTAATTATTTTCGACCTTAATAATCAACTGGATTGTTAAATTAATATGTATAACAAGAAACCGATCTATTATAAGATGATGACACTTTAAGAGGAAACATTCAGGATAATTTACTTAAATTAAATATAATAAGCAAACCATTTTCAATTTTTATAAATAATAAGGATTCAAAAGAAAAATAAATTAAAAGAAGAAAAAAATCTTCCTTTAGCCTTTCAGAATTAGATATAGCCTCAAGCAAAAGACCAAATACATTAATCTCAAGACTAATTTAAAGAGAAGAATAGGAGATAGAAATGGAAGAAAAATTTGAAAATTTGTAGTTTTCTTGTCAATGTGCGAGAATATTATCTGTAGATGATGATCTCTTTAATTAAAAAGCCCTATAAGTCATCATAAGATAAATGGGGTTTAGATTATTAATAGTAATTTTCATTTAATTTTTAGGCATATAATGGATGTCAGGCTGTTGAATTAATTTAAAATACTGAAAAATGTTCTGAATCGTGTAAATTGTTTCATTTTATTCTAATGGATTGTTAAATGCCTATAATGGATGGATGGACGACTACAAAAATTTTAATGGATCTTATAAGAGATAAGATTGTACCAGATATCCCAATTATAGGGTTGACTGCATTTAATTCGACAGAGGATATCAACAAATGCCTAGAAGTTGGAATGAGAGATGTCTTAACGAAGCCCTTAAATATCACCTAGTTAAAACAAGTGTTAATAAAATTATTTAATTGATCCATGTATTATTTTATTTACTTCTTATACTAACAGCTTTATTTATTTTGAATATGAATCATGTTCCTTTCAATATATCTTTGATGCAAATTTTGCATTAAGATAAAATTAAAATTGTTAAATAAATTAATATTTGATTTATAGATCAAGAAAAAATAATTTAAATTGACAACTAATAATTTTAACTTTATTGAGATCGATAGATTTTAATTAAAATGAAATAAAATTATAAAGAATATTTCTTAAATAGGAAGAGTGTTATTTTTAGAAAAATTAATCTATTTTCTTGTTTTGGTGAGAATTATTTTTAAGTCTGCTGAGTTTTTAGAAGTGAAAGATTAGTAGAAATCCTATTCTGATAACATTCTGAGTATCTTTAATATCCTATTTCTATTTTTTAGTATTTTTATCAAATCATAATTTTTATATTGAATGTTAACTAAACTTATTTACTCATATTATTTATATTATTAATAATAAATTCAGTTAATAATATATTTTATTAATTTAGTACTATATTTATATATATATTCATCTATTAGTTATAAATATACTGCTGCGGGGAATGTTCGATATTTTAAGACCTCCTTCTTCTTACTTTATAATGTATTGATTTTATTCAATACAAGGATATATTGAAAAGTAAGTAATCTGGATTAATTAACACTTTTTCTCTTCTATCATAATCTCTTGATAAACCTCAGATAAGAATTCCTACATTACCACCAGCTTCTTCAATTTTTTGAAATTTTCAACTCCAACAATTGCTTTTTACTTGGCTGTTCATACAACAATATCAATATTAGTTTTGATTAATTTTTTACCTTAATCTATAGTTTTTATAAGAATTGTTCTCAAGTAAAAAAAAAATATGCGAATTTTTCAATTTTGAAAAAATTTTAAAACAAAAGTCAAATGAGAACTACTTTGAAAATAAATATAGTCACCATCTGGGAAATACTTTAAAGAAAATCTCAAGTTTAAAATTTATTAAAATTAATTTAATTTTTTAATTTTTTTGATTTATTATTGATGAATTATAGGAAGAAGAAAAATATTTTATATAAAGAAAAATTATTTTATTAAATAATGGAAAATTATTTTCATATTTATTAATAATTTTTTTATTATGGATATTTACCTAGATGAATATAAAAAAGAGTGTGATTAGATGTTTTAGTTTGTAGTGAAAAACTAATAATATGAGGGTTTTCAATAAAATTGTAAAAGGCAAGATGATGGGTAAATAATAAAAACGTAATAATTTTTTGATATATCTCTTTATAGAAATAAATTTATTGAGATTCTAAGTAGTTCAGATATAATAACTAATTTGGAATAAATCAATCATCTATAATAGTTAGGGATTTACAGTAATGGTTTTAAGAGGGTTGGAAGATAGGTTCCAATTTGGAAAGGCTCCGCATTATGAGATTTTGGAGGATGATATAGTAATTGAAATAAATTAGGCTAAAAATATACACAGGATGGAAAAAAGTTGGGAAACAGAAAGAATTATTCAAAACTTTTTCAGAGTAATTTAGGCTTTTAGTGTGGAAATGCTTAAGAATATAAAGTTGGAGATTACTATGATGATATAAAAACAGGAGATAAGTTAATGTGATGATTGAGGATTAAAATATGGCCATTGGGTAGATTTAAGCGATTATTTTGGAGGTATTTTTTATAATACAAAAATAAATAGTTAAAATTAAATCCTTTTTAAAGGGTAAGATAGAAATGGTAAAAAAATTGGTCTATGGTAAATTATTAAGAATGGAAATAATGAAGAATTTGAATTAATGTATGAATAAGTCCATATCATCCTTTATAGTGGAGGGGGGTTTTATAATGAATAAAGTTGGAAAAATTGAAAATGGGAAGATTTGGACTAAAATTTTAATTAGTTATCAAATAAATTTATATTAATTTTAAAAGTAATAAGGTGTTTTATGAAGGTGAATATCTAAACAGTATAAAAATTGGAAGATTGATTATCAAATATAGAGAGATAAAAGGTGATAAATAATTGTATATAAATTGAAATTTAAATGGTAGTGCTGGTGGTATTATAATAATAAAGGTTATAAGGAAGGTTAATGGTAGGATTTATGCGCTATTTTCTAAAAGTAATAATTTGAATTCAATAATAAGGGATAGCAAAGTTTTCTTTTGAGATGGATATAATTAATATGGTGAGAGAGTTGGTAGATGAGAATTATTTTTAAGGATTAAAAGATGTATTTCTATATTTATATAATAATCAAAGTGGTGGAGGAATATTTGATAGATAAGGTTTCAATGTTGGACATTGGGTTGAATTGAGTGATAGATTTTAAGAGTATTTATCCATATTATTTTTAAAATAGTAAGAGTTAATTCATTTATCATGGAGAATATATAAAAGGCAAAAGGTTTGGTAGATGGAATATTGGTTTTAAAAAGGAATGCCAGAAAAAGCCTGAATGGATGCTTGAAATAATTATAATTATCATTTTAGTGGTGGAAGAATATTCACTGAATAAGGTCAAAAAGATGGAAGATGAACTGAGATTTATGATTAATTTGATAAGTATTTTTACATTTATAAGCTTTTTAGTGAAAATTAATTCATTTTTGAAGGTTACTATAAAATGGGAAAAATGAAGATTTATGGGATCTTTATGACAATAATAAATGGATGTAAAAATATATATTTTAAAAATTAGCTATATTGGAGAACGAGTTTATGATGAAAATTTTTAAAATGCATAGATTATAATTATAATTTTGGATAGTAATAATCATTAATTAATGAAGTCTTAATAATTAAGTTATTTTTGAAGGCGTTTATTAAAATTGCATAAAAAATTGATAAATTATTAATAAATAGTGGTGGAGAAAATTATATAATAAGGATTCTTAAATGTGGATTATGGATAGATTTGATTGATAATTTCAAGGAATATTTTAGTTTATGAAATATTTAGTGATAATTAGATTATTTAGTAAGACGAATATCTTAATGGTGTCAAAATTGGTAATTGGAACATAAATTAAATAATTAACTTTATAGGGAGTACATTTAATAGAATGTATAACATAATAATGATTTGTTAAATTTTAGAGGTGGAGGATAATATGATAAATATTGGTATAAATAAAGATAATGGGTTATAACTTTCGAGCAAATTCTCTCAGTATTTTTAACAATAATCATTAATAAGAAATTGCTCGAATTAATTATAAAAATGAATGGATGTAAAAAATCAAATTAATAAAAGCGGGATGTTAGGATGAATTTTGTTAAAAAATTGGTCACTGGATAGTATTGAGCGATTTTTTCAAAAAGTATTTCTTTGAATTACAAAGCAGAGATTGTAAAATTTTTAATTCTGGGAATTATTAATTTGGCCAAAAAGTTGGAATATGAAATTTCAACTATAAAGGTTGGGGAAAAAATAACTATAAAAAGATGTAGAATACTTAATATTCATTATTTTAATTATAGAAGGGGTGGCTTATTTTCATAATACGGATTAAAAGAGGACAAATGGAAAGTTGTGAGTGAGAATTTCAAGAGTAAATTATTTACTATTGTAATCTAGAGATAGTAAAGTTTTCTATAAAGGAGAATATAAAAATGGTAGAAAATATGGGAGACGGAAATTAAATCTAGAGGTTAATAAGATAAATATTATTAAGAAAAGAACGAGACATATACATATATTTTTATTAGTGGTAATGGATTATTTAATGAAGAAGGTTAGAAGAATGGTTTATGGGTTTTTTGAGTGTTAGTTTTTGTGAGTAACATATTCTATAAATTAAATTAAACTTAAATCTTATATTCAGAAAAATTTGATAATGTCTAGAAGGTAGGAAAATGGAATGAAGATCATATGTAGAAATCATGAATTTTCAGTTAATGAATAATATTAAAAAGAAAATTAAAATATCTGATTTATTCTGACTTTTTATAAAACAAAAGCCAAAAAAAAGTTTTCATAAAATTTTAATGATGAGAGGAACATTTTTTGAAAAAAATTATTAAATATAAGTAAAAATATGATTACTTTAAATATTGAATTAATCTTAAAGGTCTAAAAAATTAAAATTATCATTATTTCAAAAGCAATCACTCAAAAATTAAGAATTTTTCCCTCTCTTATCTAGAATCAATTATAAAATTTTGTTTTCGCTCAAGTGTTTCAAAAATATTAATTAGTTATTCATATTTATTATAAATATTCACTCTGCTTCATTTTTTCAAATATTATATTCAGCCCCTATTACTATTAGTGAAATGCTAGGTAAAAACAATAAGAAATTATATTAAAGCTTTTTTTTATTTGGATGAAACTATGATGTAATTTAAAGGAATTGACAACTATTACTTGGCTGAAAGGTCTATTACTTTATTTATTTATATTAGATTCTCTCAATTTCTCTTTCCTATCAATTATACTATATACTTAATACTTAAAATTTCAACAAATATTTGAACTAATACTTTATTTTTTTTGCTGTTTTTAAAAATTAAAATTAGATAAGATTTTTTTGTGATCTAGCCAGCCAAACGCTTGATATATAGATATATATAGATAGAATACATTTTATTTATTTTAAGGATGATATAATTAAATTTTTGAAATGCTCCTTCATGGCAGATTGAAAATTTAATCTTGAAGTAGAAGAAATAAGTTTGGTAATTGATAGTAGAATTTAAACAGATAAGAAAAGTATTCTGATGTGCAGGGGAGTTGGAGGAAATTTATTTTGTATTATCACCATAAACCTTAAGTCCATATTCTTTTTGATAATAGTTATTATTCTATCCCTCTTTTCAATATTTTGATTTTATTATACCTGCTTATTTTAACTCAAATATTTTAAACCTTTTTCAATAAAAATTATCAATAATTCAAATTTGTAAAGGGTGAACATAACTCACTCTAGACAATCGTATAATGTGTGCCAAAATTCCTTAGAAATTCCAAATATTGATATACCTGTTATTAATTGGTAGTGCAGAAGTTATCAATAAAACTCTTCTTTAAAGAAATTTAGCAAACTCAGGAAATTATTAAGTTTGATTTATTTAGCATGAAGCTACTTAGCCAAAAAAACAGATGGAGATTTATTCTATTTTACCCTCTGTATGAATAAATTGAGATGATGCGATCAATGTACATGAAGTTATATTAAATTAGACACTAAATTAATTCTCTATTGTTAGAGAAAAAATTCCCAACAAAAAAGCTCATATAATTTAATTCTTTCTATATTTTTAATGATTCAAAATTATATTTATTTTATTTTATTTTATTTTTTTATGACTTTTAATTTGCCTGTGTTATATCTTCCTTCTGAAATCACTTTTTCTCTTATACATAATGTAAAAAAACGTTTTTTCCTATAAAACTTGTGTTTGAAGATGAACCGATTTTCAAAGATAATTGATTTTTTATATTTTTTTTCTACATTTAGTGAATTGATAAAGAAAAATAATGTTATCATACTTCAGCTTCACTTTCTCCTTCTTCTTCCTCAATAACATCTTGATATTATTAATATTCAGATACTAAATCCTCCATGTTAGTTTCAGCTTCTGTGAATTCCATTTAATCCATACCTAAAATGACTTTAAAATGTTAGAATACCTTCATCAGTGTACCAATGTAAAAAAGCCTTTTTTCTAAACATCGCAATAAATTATTCACCAACTCTCTTGAAAATTTCTTGGATAGCAGTAGAATTTCCTAGTAATGAAGCTCCAATCTTCAGTCCTTTTGGTGGGATATCACAAATAGAAAATTTGACATTGTTTGGGATCCATTCAACAAAGTTTGAGGAATTTATATTTGAAGTATTTTGTATATATTCGTAAATTTAAGAGTGGCTCCCTCTTCCTCTGAATAAAACTGAGACTGTCAAATATCTTCCATGTCTTGGATTAGCAGCACACATCATATTGCTGGGATCAAAAATTTATTATGCTAATTAAGGGACTGAAAGATCTCTATATTACTATGATCCTCTTGATGTAAGTGGAGCAAAACCAATCATGAAGAAATGGAGTCTTGGAAATGGAATCAAGTTAAATGCCATTTTTCTCATATCAGAGTTTAATTAACCTGGAAATCTTAGACAACATGTAACTCCTGACATAGCAGTTGAGACCAAATGATTCAAATCACCATAGGTTGGTGTAGTCAATTTAAATGTTCTGAAACAAATATCATATAATGCTTCATTATCAATGATCATGCATTCATCTGAATTTTCAATTAATTTATCAATTGAAAGTATTGTATTATATGGCTCAACAACTGTGTCAGAAACTTTTGGTGATGGCACAACTGAGAATGTTTCCATAATTCTGTCTGGATATTCTTCTCTAACCTTTGAGATCAACAATGTTCCCATTCCTGATCCTGTACCACCACCCAATGAATGAGTGATTTAGAATCCTTATAAACAATCGCATCCTTCAGCTTCTTATCTCACTGCATCCATTACTTAGTCAATCAATTCTGCACCTTAAGTGTAGTAACCCTTGGCCCAGTTGTTACCAGCTCCAGTTTGTCCAAAAACAAAGTTATCAGGTCTGAACAATTGTCCAAATGGTCCACCTCTCACAGAATCTATTGTTCCTATTATTCATATATTTTATTATGGACCTGGTTCCAAATCCATCAGAATAGCTCTTGGAACATATCTTCCTCCTGTTGCTTCGTTATAGTAAACGTTAATTCTATCCAATTGAAGATCAGAATCTCCATGATATATTCCTGTTGAGTCGATACCGTGCTCATTTGAAATGACTTCCCAAAATTTTGCACCAATTTGATTACCACATTGTCCTCCTTGAATATGAACGATTTCCCTCATTTATTAATTTAATTCTAATAGCTTATTATAAAGTTATGCACATTAAATATTCAACACCTTTATTTCTCAATTTCTTCCTATACTTTCCATCTTTATTTTCTTTTATCTCTCTTGTCCTTCAACCTCTTTTGTGATCTCAGAATTGATTTTTATTATTTTTTTATTTTTTCACACAAAAATCATTACAGATCATTTCTTCTAAACTTCTAAACTTAAAATCTACATGAATTTTATCTATTTTATCCCAAATATTTATATAATATAGTATTAATAATCTTTTTTTTTTTTTAATTGACAAAATTAGGACATGTATATTTGTTGTGTATTCTACCTAAGTTCTTTTTTTAATTTTTATTTTCTTAATGGAATAATAATATTACACCTTTATGATAACAAGCCATAGAAAATTTATTAATCAATTTTGGATAGCATAATTAAAATCATTCAAGATTTGTCGTTTTCAAACAATACTATTATACAAACTTCCTAATTTAAATTTCAAGTATGAAACTCTAATTTAGTAGAATAGAAGCTAGTTTGTTACATAATACGTATATTATTTTGAATAATTCACATCTATAATAGAAGGCCATATAGCAATATAGAATGACGTTAGTTTACTTGATTTACATGGGTTAATGCTTAAGCTATTTCCACTACTTCGTGTAGAAACAGCCTAATTTTAGTCTCAATAATTTACCTCGATTATAAAAAGCATATAAATAATTATTACTTTTATGTATATCAAGTTCATATTATTTGATTTTATATAATAAGATATACAATTTGGAATAAGAATAAATGAACAATTATTCTTGTCAAAATAATATATAATATTTTTCAAATTTTTCAGACTTCATCAAAATTTTCAGCCATAGTCATAGTATCATTGTCTTCTGGAGGATTAACCACTAAAAATAAAACATTATTTATCGTCACATTAAATTAGGTTCGAGAGGCTATAAATAAAATGCTATAAATACAATAGGGATTATATGGACAGATAGGAGTGGATCTCGGTCGTGTCAGATTATTCATTTGATGAAGATGACCTTTGTCATTTTAATAATTCGTGTTTTTATTTGGTTTGCTTCCCATAATGATATTAATATTATTATTTTTTGAAACCTATTTTATGGATTTAAGGAAATAAATTGGGTAATTTATTTTAATGACAAATTTAGAACTTATTTATTGACACCATCATTCAGAGTTATAGTAGCATTGTTATTTTTTGATTCACATTCAATCAAATGATTAAAATTTATATGTCTCTATTCTTAGAAACTGATCAGCAAAAGAAATCAGTTGGTTAATTTATTAAATGCATACTAAATATTGGAAGTATTCTTATTCAAATCTCTTTTCTTATTCTAAATAATATTTGCCTAAATTTTTTCTTCCTTTTTTTATAAGTTAATTATATTTTTCGATCTGTTGAAGAATAAATTATATGCTTTTTCATTTCATAAAATAAAGAAAAAGATTTAATTTATTTTGAATTAAAATAAAGTTCATATGACATTCATCGTGAAAACAAGAAAAGTTCTATTAAATAAACTCTTGAATAGAAGATAATTAGTAAGCTAATTTATTTAATAAAAGAGTGTTGAATTACTCCATCCCAATAAGGCAACCCCATCATAAGAATCAGTTGTTAAAGAATTGGCTAGCAAATATAAGGCTGATGAGAGAAATGTTGTAGTCTATGGCCTCAGAACATAATTTGGAGGTAACAGAACTACTGGCTTTGCTCTCATTTATGACACTTAATAGTATAAGCAATAATTTAATATTTTAGGTATTTACTTAAATTTGAGCCAAAATTCAGATTAAGAAGAAGAGGAATCATTCCTAAAAGAGATGGAAGCAGAAAGGGTTGGAAAGAAGTCAAATCAAAGTTAAAGAAGACAAGAGGATCAGAAAAAACAAAGATTTATATGTCAAGAAAAACAGACAAGAGAGAGGTCATAAGAGCTTAAAAAGAAACTTATCTTAAGGGTTTTGTTGGAAAATGATGATCATAAAATATTAATAGTACATTAAAATAAAAACAAACTAATAATCTTTAGCATATTTTATCTTTTATTTACTACATGATGTATATCTTTGAAAAAGCTAAAATAATTGCTATATTTTATTCTGTATTTAATTCTTTTTTCTCTATAAAATGATTTATTTTAAATTCGTTTTTAATAATTTATTTTAATTTATTATGAAATTTAGAGTTCTGTTGTTGATTTTCTCAACACTAGGCATTTTCGCTAAGGATGTCACCAAGATTCATGATTGGGTTCAAAAGAACATCTAATCTCTAGAGAAGTTTATCTAAGAAACCGATATGTCAAGCGATATTTTATTGGGAGTGTAGAAAAATGATTAAGGCAAAAAGTAAATATCAATATTGAAAGTAGCTATTAAAATTGGATTTTTTCTACAAACCATAAATAACATATAGAACTAACAGGTGGCTAAGTTATGAAGACAAATGCATTCGGTCCTGAATCTGAATATTTCACAGAAATAACTTAAAATTTAGTTTTTTTAGGAACTTAAATAAAGGACAAAGAGTGGATGAAAATTTAGATGAAAATAAGCGATGAAAATGTTGAAAGAATAGATATGTTTACAAAAGAAAATTATCAAGGAGTCAGTTTAATTAATTCTAACAATTAAGTAACTATGAATAGATTATTAATCGTGGAAAAAAATAATGAAATTATTTCGTCCTATGAAGAGCATGGAAAGTCAATAATATCCATTTCAAATTTATCTGAAAACTAATTCCTATTTTATATTCTTTACAGTTAAAATTCAGAAGTTGGTGATATTGAAAAGTTATTTAATTACATTGTCAAAAATGTAATTGATCTTGAAAAAGAAACAGAAATTAAAGAAGGTGAAGAGCCAGTTAAAGAAGATAAAGAGCCAGAACCAGTTAAAGAGGATAAGGAGCTAGATCCTATTGAATTTGATGACGGAGAAGAAGAAGTTGAACCAAATGGTCCCTTGGAAAAATTGGAAAAAACAAAGAATGAAGAAGAAGACGGTGAAGAAAATGATAAAGAAAGCGAAGAATAGCATGAAGATTAGAAAGTTGAAGAAGAAAATCATGAAGGGGTACCAGAAGAAGATTGTCCAGGAGGAGAAGAAGATGATACTGTCAAAAATAAAGTAGATGTTGATTCAACTACCTAATTGCCATCTCAATAAGATCCTAAGAGCGTCAAAATCTAAACTACTGAGGATGTTGTACCTGAAGAAAACGTTGAAATAGTCGAAGAGTCAGAAGAAGAAGAATTAATTGTACCTTAAAAAAGTCATACAGTTGGTGGAAAATCAAGCCTACCTCCAAAATAAAATGAAGAAGATGATGAAAACAGTGAGCCAGAGCCTCCTTCAGAAGAATATTAGAATTGTGCTGGAGAAGAGTTAGATACAGTAAAAAACAAAAGAGATTTAAATAAAAGCTTAGAATCTAAATAAGAGAGGGTGTTTTAGGCTAAAGAAATGAGTATTAAAGAAACTATACAAGAAGAAGAAGGAGAAGGTGATGGAAAACCTGACGGAACAGATGAGGGTAAAACTAATGGAACAGATGAGGTGAAGACTGATGGAACAGATGCAGTTAAAACTGATGGAACAGATGAGGTGAAGACTGATGGAACAGATGCAGTTAAAACTGATGGAACAGATGAGGTTAAAACTGATGGAACAGATGCAGTTAAAACTGATGGAACAGATGAGGTTAAAACTGATGGAACAGATGCAGTTAAAACTGATGGAACAGATGAGGTTAAAACTGATGGAACAGATGCAGTTAAAACTGATGGAACAGATGAGGTTAAAACTGATGGAACAGATGCAGTTAAAACTGATGGAACAGATGAGGTTAAAACTGATGGAACAGATGCAGTTAAAACTGATGGAACAGATGAGGTTAAAACTGATGGAACAGATGCAGTTAAAACTGATGGAACAGATGAGGTTAAAACTGATGGAACAGATGCAGTTAAAACTGATGGAACAGATGAGGTTAAAACTGATGGAACAGATGCAGTTAAAACTGATGGAACAGATGAGGTTAAAACTGATGGAACAGATGCAGTTAAAACTGATGGAACAGATGAGGTTAAAACTGATGGAACAGATGCAGTTAAAACTGATGGAACAGATGAGGTTAAAACTGATGGAACAGATGCAGTTAAAACTGATGGAACAGATGAGGTTAAAACTGATGGAACAGATGCAGTTAAAACTGATGGAACAGATGAGGTTAAAACTGATGGAACAGATGCAGTTAAAACTGATGGAACAGATGAGGTTAAAACTGATGGAACAGATGCAGTTAAAACTGATGGAACAGATGAGGTTAAAACTGATGGAACAGATGCAGTTAAAACTGATGGAACAGATGAGGTTAAAACTGATGGAACAGATGCAGTTAAAACTGATGGAACAGATGAGGTTAAAACTGATGGAACAGATGCAGTTAAAACTGATGGAACAGATGAGGTTAAAACTGATGGAACAGATGCAGTTAAAACTGATGGAACAGATGAGGTTAAAACTGATGGAACAGATGAGGTGAAAACTGATGGAACAGATGCAGTTAAAACTGATGGAACAGATGAGGGTAAAACTGATGGAACAGATGCAGTTAAAACTGATGGAGCAGACGCAGTTAAAACTGATGGAACAGATGCAGTTAAAACTGAAGGAACAGATGAAGGTAAAACAGATGGAACAGATGAAGGTAAAACAGATGAGGGTAAAAGTGAGGGAACTGATGGAAAAACAGAAGGAGATGTTTCATCAACAAAAAAGCCCGAAAATGATAGTTCTAAGTCGGAATAGGAAGTAACAACTTTATTGATTATAAAAGGAACCTTGCGTTATTTTATATTCAGAATGCCATTATACTGGAGATGAATTAAAATTATGTGGAGCTCATCCTGTTATTCCAAATGATATGAAAAATTTTAAAGTTAAATCAATTAAAGTCCCTGAAGGTGTTTAAGTGACATTCTTTAATAAGCCTAACTTTGATGATGAAAGATTGCATGCAAAGACAGAAATGGAATGTCTTGAAACTCCATTAAGATTAAATTTACTAGAATTAATGAATAATCTAAGAATGTCAAAGCAAGTTAATATAAACTCAATATCAGTTACAAAATGATAATTGCATATTTAGTTTATATTATAAATAATTATTTTATCTAAGCAGATTTTCATAATTGAAGATCAAATATTTTAACTATTTAAAAATTATTATTTAAAATAAATTTTCCGAGCAATCTTTTTTCTTTTAACTCATTTATCTTAAGTTAAAAAATAACTGATTCAATCTTTACTAATTTATTTTATTAAATTTAAAAAGTTTTCAAATTAAAAAATAACTTTTATCTATTAAAACTTTGTTAATAAATAATACTATTAAATTTCTAAAGTAAAATTACGATGAATTCAATTACTAATAAGAAAAACTCTTCTTTACTATCCTAGCTTTAATACATAAATCTCAAGTAACTATAAAAGAAAATTTTCTCTGAATTACTCTTCCATTTTTTGAAAAAACAAGAACCAAGATTTAAATCGTGATATTTAACCGATGATGAATATGATAAAAAAAGATGATTATTGATAAACATAATTAGAATNGTTAAAACTGATGGAACAGATGAGGTTAAAACTGATGGAACAGATGCAGTTAAAACTGATGGAACAGATGAGGTTAAAACTGATGGAACAGATGAGGTGAAAACTGATGGAACAGATGCAGTTAAAACTGATGGAACAGATGAGGGTAAAACTGATGGAACAGATGCAGTTAAAACTGATGGAGCAGACGCAGTTAAAACTGATGGAACAGATGCAGTTAAAACTGAAGGAACAGATGAAGGTAAAACAGATGGAACAGATGAAGGTAAAACAGATGAGGGTAAAAGTGAGGGAACTGATGGAAAAACAGAAGGAGATGTTTCATCAACAAAAAAGCCCGAAAATGATAGTTCTAAGTCGGAATAGGAAGTAACAACTTTATTGATTATAAAAGGAACCTTGCGTTATTTTATATTCAGAATGCCATTATACTGGAGATGAATTAAAATTATGTGGAGCTCATCCTGTTATTCCAAATGATATGAAAAATTTTAAAGTTAAATCAATTAAAGTCCCTGAAGGTGTTTAAGTGACATTCTTTAATAAGCCTAACTTTGATGATGAAAGATTGCATGCAAAGACAGAAATGGAATGTCTTGAAACTCCATTAAGATTAAATTTACTAGAATTAATGAATAATCTAAGAATGTCAAAGCAAGTTAATATAAACTCAATATCAGTTACAAAATGATAATTGCATATTTAGTTTATATTATAAATAATTATTTTATCTAAGCAGATTTTCATAATTGAAGATCAAATATTTTAACTATTTAAAAATTATTATTTAAAATAAATTTTCCGAGCAATCTTTTTTCTTTTAACTCATTTATCTTAAGTTAAAAAATAACTGATTCAATCTTTACTAATTTATTTTATTAAATTTAAAAAGTTTTCAAATTAAAAAATAACTTTTATCTATTAAAACTTTGTTAATAAATAATACTATTAAATTTCTAAAGTAAAATTACGATGAATTCAATTACTAATAAGAAAAACTCTTCTTTACTATCCTAGCTTTAATACATAAATCTCAAGTAACTATAAAAGAAAATTTTCTCTGAATTACTCTTCCATTTTTTGAAAAAACAAGAACCAAGATTTAAATCGTGATATTTAACCGATGATGAATATGATAAAAAAAGATGATTATTGATAAACATAATTAGAATTGATTTTTTTGAAAAAAAGCACCTATTTTATTTTCTGATTTGCATATCTGACCCAAATCACTTCATTCAATCTTTATTTTGAGTTCCTAAATCTTACAAATCAATGATTTCTCATAAATCGGATAACTGCAGGAACAATACCTTTTCAGTATTTACATTCATTAATCTTATAATCTTATTTTAAAGGATAATTTTAGTTTCTTATTATCATTCTTATTTTAATAATAGATTCCTTTTTTTTTCAGATTTGATGAATTTTTTTCATAATTTAGAATCAATAAACCATACCAAAATTTATACTATTATTTTATTTAATAATATATTGAGAATAATGAACTTTCGAATTTATTTAGAATTTTTCCAATAATAGTTAAATTGTCTTAGATTAGAAAAATACGCATATATATGATGTAAGAGAGAAGAATATTAGCTCAAAAAATTTTCCAATTTAATTAACAAAGCTTAAAGTTATTAAATTTCAGTCAGATTAAAACATAAAATAAATATAAGATTATTATTATATTTATTATGCTTCAGCTTTCAAAAATAAATATTAAACATCTATTTTTGTTAGAAATCTTTCTTCAGCTTTTATAAACTTATCCATTCTTATTCTTGTGGATTAAAAAATAGATATTTATTATTTATATAATTAATGAAATAATATTCATTTTTAGGAGTAATAATTTATTTTTCTGTTTGGAAGCTAAAAACATCTTAAGATAAGATGTAAGAACTGAAAATGAAATCTGGCACTTAGTTTGAGCAACAAAACCATTGAAATATTTCTAAGAGATTAATATATATCGAGAAAATCAAATTTAATAATTACATAATTAAAGCTATCGGGCTATGAAATATTTGTAGTTTTAACCTGAAGAAATTATTTTAAGGAGAATATTCATAAAACTCATTCCATTCAGGTAATCTGCAAATGATTTTTATATAATTTTGAATGGAACAATTCATATATACTTAAAGAAGAATTTCTTTAAATTTTATACAGTATTATATGCTCGCTCTATAATAAAGAAAAACACTCAATAGGAATTATTGAAAAAGGATATAAACTATTGACATTTAAGTCTATAAACCAAACAACTACTTATATTTTACAATTAAAATAAATAAATTAATAGAAAGATTACCTTAATGAGACAGTTGATTTCCATCCTTCATTAATTTAGTGATATCAATTACTTCTTCGAATAAAGTGTATTTATATAAAATTTAATCCCTAAAAAATTCTAGGAAACATTTAAAGAGCTTGGACTGATTTTAGAATAGCCAAGATCAGCTATGGTCATGGTAGCTGTCTTAGTAGAATAAGCTTAAGTAAATGCTTCTTTTAACAAAGTAATATCATTATAATCAGCATAAGTCAGCTCATTAAATAAAAGGCTCTAATTTTTATATGAACATTTTCTTCCATTTTTAAAAAATTAATAGCAACACAATATGTTTATGATTTAAAAAATTTAATTTTACAAAAGGAAAGATCATTTAATTTTAAATAAAAATTTAGATTGTATTTATATAATATATAAGGGAGAACTTGAAGGATATAAAGTAAAAGAAATTAAGGCATCATTATTTTTCGAAAGAGAGCTGGTAATATTTTTGGCACAAATGAATATAAAATATAAGGAAAATACGATATACAGTAATAGTTGTTTCAGAATAAGTAATATGAGAGTTTACAATAAATATTTTAGTAATATACATTAAAAAAACTAAAATTTTAAAAGATTAAATAAAAAGAACAACGAGTGTTAAATTAAAAACTGAATAGATTGAATATTTCAATACTTAAAAGTCATTGCAATAACAATAACATAAAAAGCATTAACAATCAGATCGATTATTAAAAAATTAGTATCTTAGATTTTTAATTATAAAAAGAAAGGGATGATTACAACAAGAAAAAGTTTGATAAAATAATAACAATAATTAAAATCAAGTTTAAAGATACTCATTTGAAAATGAAACAAATTACTTTAAAAAAGTATATATTTGATGCCGAATGAAAAGAAGATAAATTGAAAAATCCTAAGATCTATTTTTAATGATAAAGATACATCCCCGACTATTGTAAATTTAAAAAAAATTAAAATAGATAGGAAATAAATAATCTCATCAAAAACTTAATCAAGATTAGATTAACTTTGAGTTGATGCCGAAGTGAGTGCATTTAGCATTTCAAAGACTGATATAGTTAAAATAAATTGATGGAAGTAATTAATTAAAAATTTTAGATTATTATTTTTCATGCAAAATAATATTTCTTATTAATTTCAAATCATTTTAATCTATTTAATAATATTGTATGCTCAGGATGTTTTGGTCTAGCTTTTTGATTTAAATTAAGATGAGAATTTTTCTAAAATTATAAAATTAGAATTATAACTCTAAATCTTATCCTCCACATTTAAACTATAATCATCTGTTATTTATTCATCTTATTCAATATCTAAATCAGATATAGAAAATCTTTTTTAATTACTTTAATTCTCTATTGATATTTGTTCTTATTGTTGCTAAAAGATCTAATTATTTAATTATTTTTTTCTTGTAGATTACGATTTCATTAGGGCTTTGATTTGAGTTAGGTTTAAATAAACTTAACATTCAATATCATCATCATTTTGAGACTGTTCTTAAATTAGTTCTTCATTATGATCTTCCTTATCTATTCCATTTAATAATGTGCTTTTATATAAATTATATGAAGGCCCTTCAAAAAAAATAGATGGATGATAGGTTTTAAATGAAAAGTCATTTGGATATTCTTTTTAAGAATCCAAATCACTTAATGCTCTATTAACTTACATTTCCGACTAATTTTAAGAGTCTTCATCATTTAATTATGTTTAATTCTCATAAGCAATGTACATCATCAAATTACTAAGGCTGCTAATAACTTGTTCAAAATCATCAGTTGATTGGATCAATTAATTATCAGGTTAAGATTATTGAGTCTCTATTTCATATTAATTAAGAAAATTTTAAGTTTGAAACATTTTTCTTGATATTTAATAATTAAAGAGAAAATTTTTAAAAATGCTTTATAATTCATATTATTCCGATTGTTTACGATTCCGATATCTTAATTAAACTACTTAAGATAATTTAAATGGAAAAATGAAAATAGAACTTATTAACATATTGTATATACTTCTATAATTATATTTTAGTTAGAAAATATTATTATTATAAACCTCAATTCATAATTGGAGAGTTAATAATAATTAGAAATGGTTTCAACATTTAAGATTTCATGATCTTTAAAATTTATTCTAAAAAGGGGTTTTTTAAAAATGATATTATTATAATCGTTTTATAAATTATAAAATGCATTCAAGTTCTCCTAGATGGACAAGCAAAAATTTTGACAATTCAAATGTCGAAGATGAAAGAATATTTAGCATTAGAACAGAGAATAATAAGCAATCGTTAATTAAGAGAAAATATTTGTTTACTGTTTAATAAATAGATAATGATGAGCAAATTGATGATATTAATTTACTATTTGATGATAGACAACTAAAAATAATAAATGATTTATCTTTTGTGTAGGCTGCGAAACTTAAAGAAAAAGCAAAGCGAGCATCAATATCTAGGAAAATGAGTGTTATGATTTAAAAAAAGGAATAAGAAGAAAAATAACCAAGTTGTTCCTACATAAAAGTATTTACTCAAGAAGATAGAATAAGAATAGTTTGGGATCTTTTTACAATGTTTGTAATCTTTTTTGCTATTTTAATACTTCCAGTAGACATTTCTTTTAATATTGAATCTTAATTCTTAGAAGACTTTAATCTTTTTAGTTTAACAGTATTTACATTAGATATATTCATAAATTTTAATACAGCCTTTTAACACAAAGGTTAATACGTTTATGATCGTACATTGATTTTTTAAAATTATTTAAAATGGTGGTTTTGGATTGATGTAGGTATTCATGTATATAATCATAGTATCTACATTTCCTTTTGATTTAATAGTTGAGGCAGCAACTTCAGGTGTTGTATAAGTAGATGAAGATGAACTAAATTAATAATAAAGTTAAGCCTAAAAGGATTCACTTGTATAAACAATGAAATTATTAAGAATATTGAAATTTTTTCGATTAATAAAAATAATAAGACTTCTGCGTGTATTAAAACTTAAGTAGCTTTTTGCAAAATTAGAAGATTACATAGATATAAGTGGGTCAGTAATAACAATATATTAATTGCTTAAATTGACTTTTATAATGTTATTTGTAGCTCATTGGTTAGCATGCATTTGGCATTTCATAGCAGAATAAGAAAATAGTTCTAGTGGTTATAGTTGGTTATAAGCAACAGAGCTTGCTGAATAATAATGGTATATAAAATATGTGGCTTCAGTTTATTGGGCTACTGCCACTATGACTACAGTTGGATATGGCGATATTGTACCAGTCACATCAGTTGAGAAATTATTTGGTATTATAGTCATGTTGTTGGCTTGTTGTGTTTTTGCATATATAATGAATAGTATAGGAGGAATCTTTGTTAAGTTAGATACAAATGAAAAAACTATAAGATTAAAACTTGGGCAGGCAAATCAATTTTTAAAATCTAATGAAATACCTAAAGATTTGTAAGCAAGAGTAAGAAAATATTTAGAATATAAATATGAAACTGAGTCTTCATAAGTCAATGAAAAAGATGCTTTATCAGTTTTATCATCAACTTTAAAAGATGAGGTTTTATAGAATGTTAATACTACTCTTATTAAATAATCAGTTTTGTTTAATTCTGGTAAATTTGAAAAGGAAATTTTATCATAGTTGCCTTATCTTTTGGAAGAATAAATCTATGGACCAGAAGAATGTATATTTTTAGAAGGAATTGATCCAATTGAAAAAGAAAATGGCATTAATATATAGGATAGAAATTTGTATTTCTTAAATCAAGGCTAAGTGTTAATTTGTATTTAAAAGACAATTACTTGCTTAAAAATAATTGAAGGCGGAGCTACCTTTGGAGAATTAGGATTTTTCACAGATAAACCTAGAAGTGCCTCAGCATACACTTTAAATTTTGTTTATGTTTAAATTTTAAATAAAAAGAAGTTTTTTGAAAAATTAAAACTCAATAACAATTAACACCAGATTTATTTAATGAATAAACATATTGTTGAAATTAATAATGATTACACACCTTTGGGATAACGCTGTTTTGCTTGTGAAAATGTATCACATTTTGCTTATGAATGTCCTAAACTACATTATTCTATAAATTAAGAAAAAAGACTTGAAATAATTAAAGAAGAATAATAAAATTAAGAATAACATTTAAAAATATTTAATAAATAATTTATTAGATAACATAAAAGAATTAAATACAACTCAAGAGCTAATTCTTAATTAACAAATATTGTAGCCGATGAAATCAAATTTGTATACAATCATAACCGTGAAGGCGAAGATGATTTATATATCTAACCTAATTAGTAATAGATTATTTTATCTTTAGAACAAATAGCTTAGAAGAAGAGGATGAAAATCCTTTGAAAATTAGTGAAAAACGATAGCTCCCTTATTTTTTAGAAGAAATTGAGGTCGATAGAATGTGTTATTTCTCTCTTTACTTTCCTAATTATAACTATGATAAAATTGTGCTTTAATATAATTAATACATTAAAGAGAGGATAAATTAAGAGGTTTTAGGAAAGAAAAACCAAACTAATAAAAAAATAAGAAGTCATAGAGTTAGTCGATCTCATTCAGCAGAGAGAGCAGAATATTTTTAAAAATTAGAAGAAAAATGCTTTGCCGAGTAATGATTATGTAGTTTATTTTGCTTGATGCTTTATTCAGAAAATTAATATCTAATTTAAATGAATATAATAACAAGCCTTTTATTAATACTTAATTATATTATTATATGAGTATTATGGCTATTTTCAAAAATTGTTATGAACATTTCAAAGGCAAGTTTTCTAAAAATTACATTCCAGCTTAAAGTCCTAAAATACATACTAAAAAGAAAGTGCTTGTTTTAGATTTAGATGAAACCTTAGTTCATTGTGAGTTTAAGGAGAATAATAATTTTTAACATGAAGCCCTATTAAAAGTAATTCATAAAGGATAAGAATATAAAATTTATTTGAGAACTCGGCCATATTTAAATTAATTCTTATTAGAAGCTAGTAGAGATTATGAAATAATTATTTTTACTGCAGGTTATGAGGTTTATTGTGAAAAGGTTTTGGCTTATATTGATAAAGATAGTTTGATTTCAGATTATTATGCAAGAGGAAGTTGTCAATTTATTAATGGTGTTTGCTTTAAAGATTTATCCTTACTAGATAGACCTATGGAAGATATTATTTTTATAGATGTAAACTTGACATCAATATTAGAATAATCCAAATGCTTTTGACAGATGCCTAGAAAATGGATTACTTATACCTTCTTATCTTGATTCAGAAGACGATGATTGTCTTTTAAGATTAATTCCTTTCTTAAAATTCTTATCAAAGAAAAAAGATTTAAGACCAATTGCATAACACCTTCATTTATATGAAAATAATTTAGGTGCTACATTATTTACAGAAATATAATAGACTTAAGAAATTTAACAAGAAGCAATAGATGAGGATACATTAAGCGAAGGTAATATTATTAAAAAAGAAAATGATATTACAGACTTAGATATTAAACATAAAAAAACTTTAACTCATTTTGAAACTGTTTGTAAGGTAAGTAATAAAATTAGAAGTGCTACTCTATTTTCTGGATGAATTGATTTATTAAAAATAAACTTTATTTTTTATTCAATACTCAAATTTTATAAATTTATTCTATTTTTTTATTGATATTTAAATTAATTTTTATGAAACAAATTTTACTTATTCTGATTATTTAAGTATTAATAACTTCAAAAAGGGTTGGAATCTCAGAGTTAAATTAAATTTAATGCATAAAATCAAATTGCAAATCAGAATTACAAAATTGTTATAAAGATGAATCATGTTTTTCTGTCATTCAATTATGTAATAAAGATTTTGATAACACTCAAATAGCACAAAATGTAATATCCATTATCATGAAATTAGATGAACAATTGTTTACATGATGAAACTAGATCAAATTTTTACATTTAGTGTGTAGCTAATAAATGCCTAAAAAAGTTATCTGTTAATTTTAGTTCATTTTGATTTTCATATTAATCTAACATTAACTAAAACCATATAAGCCATTTTATAGTAATAACCATAATACTTATATTAATTCCTTTAAAATATCAATTATCAGGCCTATATGATTAAATACTATTTAATTAAAGATATTTCTAATCCTCAATTGTTAAATTAAACTAAAATATTAATTTAAAGATAATTATGATATTAATTTAAAGATAATTATGATAATAATTATAAATAATGTTTATAAATTAATATTAAAAATTACATATTTACAAATGATTAAACAATCAACTATTCGCTTTTTATTTCAGATGATTTACTTTTCGAATTTTTGGAACACCTTCATTGCCTAGTACTATATTAATCTTAGTCTATATTAAGAAGTTAACTAGATATTTTTTTATTTAATAATGACGATATTGAAGATTATTTGTCCTGCATTAAGTGGTTTTATAATAGATCATGTTTAATTTACATTGAATATCTTATTTATAGGATAATGGTTAACAATAGTTTCTTACATTTATTTTTTAGCAAACATTTTAAGAGAAATAGATGATTATTTATACTTTGCTATTGGTTTTCAAATTTTAGGGCAATAATTATAAATAGTCATTATATTAACTATGATTTCAAAACATTTTACTGAAAGCTAAATTCCTTTGTATGATTCCATAATTAATAATTAGATAAATTACGAGATTTTATTAATATGATTATGGTGGTCGAATATTGTGCAGTATGATATTTTTTATCTAAGCATTCAACAACAAAATAGAATGGCTTTAATATGAAAAGAAAGTTTTAATAATTATATCAATCATTCCCTTCGTAATACTATTGTCTTTAGCATTATGTATTTATAGATCATTTCCAATATTTCGTTTGGATATTTATAAAAAAATTCCAGAATTAGAAAAAAGTCCAATGGGATAATAGAACAATCTTTTGTAAGTGATTAAAGATTTATGCAAGACTGAAATAATTCTAATTGTTATTGCGGCTAGTTCAGTAATGAGTATAATATAAATTTGGCAGAAATAATTGCTGACTAAATTTTATGGTTACTTTAACAACATTTATCATGAATAACAATCATCAACAACTATTTTATTTGGTTTTGCAATTTTTGAAATTCCTGCATTCATTTGTAAAAATAATTTAAAATTTAGCTATTTTCGTTGCTGAAAGAGTAGGTAAGAAAATTAAAACTAATTTTGATGCACTTTAATATTTAAATGATGCAACGTCTAACTCTTTAATTTATTTTATACTAAGTGCTCTTTAAATAGCCTGTAAACATAGTATGATGGGTCTTTAAATATTCCTTTTAATTCTAACTTTAATAATGTAGCAATAGAATCTAACAATTTTATCTGTAAATATTATATTTATAAATCAGATTTCAAGCACTATATTAATAGGAGTGAAAAAAAATTAAAGAACTTTTGGGGTATCATTTGGAATGTTATCAATGTTTACTAATTTATTTGAAATTTGGGTTATTTGTGTTTTGAGTTAGTTAAAAGTTGAAAATACTATTTTATCTATACAAAAAATAGCAGTGATCTATGGTTTTGCAATCTGTTATTGTATTTTAGGTGCTACTCTAGCTAAAATGCTTTAATTCGTAAATCAAATAAAAATTGAACAAGCCCCTCTAAGTCTTTAAGCACTTGAATTAATAAACAATTGATATAATTACTCAAATCTGTTTTTGATATTAAATTAATAAATATATCTTTTTAAATCATTTTATTTTCTTGAAAATTTTAAATAAGATCTTATCAAGGAAAATAATTATTATATTTAGAAAAAACAGGATATCAATAAATTAAATAGCATTTAACAAAATAATAAATAGAATATAAATCACAATATGCAGTTCATCATTGATCATACGATTTTACAATTTATTTAATTATTGCTAGGCATTTTATTTCACTTAAACATTCTGTTGGCATTAGAATAAATGCAAATTTACATGCTGAAACTAATTCTTATATTTTAGATAAGTTGTAGATTTATAAAATTCCTTAAACAATTAATACTGAGATTCCAAAGACTAAATAATAAAATAAAGAATTTTAAAAATCAGTCTACAGTATTTTCATAGTTGATTCTAGAATTGTTGAAAAAAATTATACAACAGCCTTGTTAACGTCAAAAAAGTACTCTAAAATATAGTGTTGAAATTCTGGAGTTTGTAAGAAATATTGGGTTTCAGTTTCATTTCTATTTTCTTTTCCTTATAATTCTAATTCATAATAGGAATTAAAAATGGCTATCAATCTATGTATTAAATTTAATTTACTTTTAAAAAATCCCATTAATTCCATTCCTAAAAATCTCTCTATTATTATCGACCCTTCTAGGCGTAGGATAATCTGGAAAATCATCAAATTAATTATCATTAAAGTTACAAAACGGAAGTTAATCGGCAATTACAGAACATAAATCATCTTAATATAAAGTTTATAATATTTCTTTATCAGTATTAGATATTTTTTTAGAATCAATTATATCTTGAAAAATTATTTGATTGACATTTTAAGCCTTTTACTCTTTTTGATAGAATTTTTATAATAATTCTTTTTCTAATATATTAAAATATTTTTTTGGATCTAAAAGTTAAAAGTTTTAATCTAAAAAGCCTAATTCTCTAACTCTTTCAGATAGCACTGAATTAGTTTTTAATAATTAACTTACAATCATCAAAGAATCTAAATCTTATTTAAATTAAACATACTAAAGTGTTAATTAAATTTCTGATTTACTGGTATCTAAACCATTTTTCATATAAAAAAAACTAGATAATATAAAACTTAATAGTAGCAACACATATAGTAAATTTTTGAGATAAATATTGAAGTGATTAAATTTATAATCAATCATTCTTATATTCTATTTAGCCTTTTTATTGGTTAAATTATTATTTTATATATTATTAAAAATATCTTAACCTTCCCTCTAAAAAGCCTTATTATAAAATTCATTCAGATAGTTAGTTCTTTTCCATATATATGGATGATTAATAATTTATTTTGCTTATTTAGCAGCATGAATACTTGTTTTAATTTGTGAATCAGATAGTTAACTTAAGAGTTAAATTTATAATTAAACTATTCCAAAAGGTTATTTCCACAAATGCACTAAAAATAGAATACCACCTATTAAAAAAAAAAGCTAGAAACCTAATAAAATATAGAGAATAATTATAGTAGTTTTTTGAGAATTTTAAATTTCAACAATAATTTCATCAATTAAATTTTACGAAGAAGATATTTGATTAGCTAGATTTGCTTTCATAAATTAAAGTTTATAGTATTCATCTATAATATAGTAGTGATTAGATTTGGTATAATTTATTTCTTAATTTATGTATTAATAAATTTATTCTGTATAAGAATCAGCAATTATATCAAATTATATCATTGTTAATTAAGTTTCAAAATAACTATATTGATTAAGAAATCTAACAGTTAAATTTGATAGTCTTTGTTCATTTTCTAAAATCGAGAATTTATTTTTTAAAGTAATCATCATGTGTTCCATTTCATGTCTTATACTTTTTCCATGATGTGCAATTCGATAAATAAGATATTAACCATAGTCTCTTCCTAATAATGATCTTTCTAAATCCATTTATCCAATAGTAACAAATGAACAATATAAACGATTGAATTTATCAGGAATTCTTACCAATTCAATATCGTATTATAATAATTATAATTGTTAAGATAAAACCATTAACATTAAAAAGACTAACAAATAAATAATAATATAAAGGAATAAGGTAATAATCCAAATTTTTTTTATTGAAATACAAAATCCTTAATTTTTTTATAACTCTCTTATTTAGTATTAAACTTAAAAGTTAGAATTTCTTGATTAACGACTTGATTATGAAATTTTTTAATCATCAAATTCATGAATGATATTTTTTTTCTCAAAGCTATTATTTACTTTATTCATAGCCTATTAACTTTCAATTTTTGAAAAAATTAATTCTTCTCTTTTATCATGATATCCATCTTTAATTAATAATATCTACTTTTCTAACATTCTCCTAGTTTATGATAAATCATCATTTATTTTTTCTATCTCTGTTATAAATTTAGGAGAAGCTTAATTAAATGGAATTTGAATTTACTAAGTAGATATTGTTTTATCAAAACTAATCATAGATTAGACTTCTTTTTATTACTTTGACATACTGCAAATATAATATAATTGATCTGTTGGTAAAGAATGTGATTATATTTGGATTTCAAATTATATCTTTATATTCAAACTTTAATTTTTCGGTATTTCTTCATCAACAAACTTTAAGAATTCTTCAAAATAGGAAATATCTATACAAAAATTAGGATTAATTTATTAATATTACTTAAAAAATGATAAATACTGCACAAAGTTAGTTTGTATAGCTACTTCAATGATTATTTTATTAATTTAATATTATTCATGATCAAGTGTTAAATTTTCAATTAGAGAAATGATATTTGGAATCCAAAATTATATGTAACATTCATATATAGATGAATCTACTTATGAAGACATAGATTATGTTGTACTATTGTTAGTAAGACTTTGATTATTCATTAACATCTAATAAACATATTTTGAAATTCCCAAAATTTTTCCATTTAAATCAAAAAGTATATAATCCTAATTTGATTGAACTTTTTACAATGCACTTGTCAATATAAAATCTTCGGATTTTTCATTTATATGTAAAAAACTTAAAATAATTGGAAAAACAAATCCTTCATAATCTTTACAAAAAACTTACTTTCCTTTATTGTATAAATTTGAATTCCCTTTATTTATAAATTTTTAAATAAATCTATCATGATCTTAACTAATAAATTTTGGCATAAATAAATTAATTATTCCTAAATTTCTTTTTTTAATAGCCTCATCATACCCAAAAAATCTACTAATTTCTTCAGTATTTGCTCTAAAAATTTTTCCTGTTTATTCTAATATACTTGAACTAATTATGATAAGATCATTATCCATAATTTTTGTATTCAAAAGTATTGAATTTGAATAAATATTTTCTTATTTAATTAAATCTTCAATATGATTTTCAATTGTCTTAGTTTATTAATAATCATTTACAATAAATGAAAAAAAAAGTGATAAAAATCTCAATTCTACAAAATTAAATCTTTTTAAAGTTGATAATTTTAAGATTGATTCCATCTCTTCATTAGATATTATTGAAACTAGTTATGATTTTAATTTAATAAGAATCTAATATAATTATTTTATATCCTTAACACAATTTTCTACATTATCATATCCTTTTTATAATTAATCCCATATCCAAATTTTCTACTCAATTAAATTAAAAAATAAGTTAATATTATTTTAAAATAGATTATCTGCTTCTTTAATTTTAATAATTAAGCAGTGATAATTTTAAGAAGATTTTTATTCTCCTTAATATAAATTTTTAATTTATTGATCATATTTTTTACTAATTAAAAAACCAATAGTCTTAAAAAATATTGAATGTTTTTTATTTTTCATTAAATTTCTTTTTGTTTCTAAAAGACTTTAAAGATAAGTTCCTTATATTTCATGCTTGAGAAGAATTCTATATAGTTATAGCTCTTCATCATTACCATTTTAATCATTATTTCTTATATATAGCTCCAACAATTAAAATATATTAAAAGCATTCAATTATTAAACATCTAAAAATCTTTTTATAATATAGTCTCCAATACCCTTTTAGATTGAATTTTAATTGTAATGATTAATTATTTCACCTAAATTAAGGATTAAAGATATAGATAGTTTTTATTAAAATATATCATCAGAAATTATCTGATAAATTTACGTAAAGATATAAGAAAAAAGAGGAACCAATAAAACTATTCCATAAAATTAAGTATATAAAGTCTTGTCCCAAAGAACTATTCTAATGATAACTGATATCAAAAATATTCCCGTGGCTCCAATATAATATAGCTTTAATATAAAAAATAATATATACATTGAACTTTATACAATATGGCTACATAATAATTGCATCGACAAAATATACAACAGACAATAATAATAATGAGTATTAGGAAACATAATCTGAATTAATAAAAGAAAATGTTATAAAATAAAAAAAATCGGCAAGTAAAATTAAATAATTATAATATGAGTATTTCCTTAGCATATGTTATTAGGTTATGATAAAGTAGTTACGAGAACAATAAACAATTATTAAATAGTTAATGTAAGGTGGTAAACTAATAATAATTGTAAATACTAAATCATACTGGTAATTCAGTTAATGTATTTCAGTATGATATAAGATTACTAATTAAAAGTATGAAATGTAGAGAGTAAATATTTTTGAAATTACTTGGCAATTATATAAGGAAAAAGTGAAAACTGCAAGCATTGTAATATGCAAAAATGTGTAGAATATGCTTATAATAATTTTTAGTTGGTTTGAGTCTATTATATCTAATGGTTTTTAAAATGTGATCCAAGAGAAAAGCTATCCACTAATATTCAAGTAAATCTCCTAAGAAATAATATTATTCATACATCTGAATGTTCTTTATTGAAATTTTATGTCCAAAATAAGAGATTTAATTTTTGTATCAAAAATATCGCTACTATTATTATGTTTATTG
This sequence comes from Paramecium sonneborni, assembly GCA_905182985.1. NCBI lineage: Eukaryota > Ciliophora > Oligohymenophorea > Peniculida > Parameciidae > Paramecium > Paramecium sonneborni. The sequence goes on along the minus strand of CAJJDN010000087.1, from coordinate 116,911 downwards.
AAGACTTTGTGTCATGAAAGTATAAATGATCTAATAACTCTGCTAATCTTAAATGAAATATTTCCTTTAGATATTATTGCATGAATTTTTGATATATATTTTATTTAATTAAGATTTTTTTTATTATATTTTGTTAAAAATTCATTTTAATTCAGAATGAAATTAGATGACCCCTAAAACTGTACTTTTATTCTAAAATTTGTATCAAGAAATTATTATATCATATTCAATTCTATAAATATTGCAATCAAATAATTATTACTTAATTTATATAAGTAGTTTAATCGAAAATTTTGCAAAAAATACTAAATATGAGGTGAAAACAAAAAAAATAAATATTTTATATTTTAATTATAAAAAGGATATGATTAATCATTTTCTATTATCTTAGATGAATACTATTTGAAATTAAGGAAATCAAAAATTAAGACAAATTACTTGAATATTAATTAATTTTAATTTAAAATATTTTATATTTGAGTACTAAACTATCATAAAACTTATAATCTATTAATAGAATTTTTTGTGGATTTAAATTGTTCCAAGGGACTAAATTAGTGAATCTCTGATAGGTCAATTTTACAATTCAAAATTATATAATTTATTGAGAAAATTATAAAAAAAATAATAATAAAATGCAGTTATATAAGAATCAGATTTAAAAAATAAAAAGAAAAATAAAGTTATTACAAAGATAAGTTCATCTTTTTAAATTAATAGAATCATATATATGAACGATTTTAACTTAAAACAAATATAAAATTTCATTTCGCTTAGTCAGTAAAAGTAGAACTGGTCTTATTTAAGTCATCTTAAATCAAAATATTTTGGACTAAACTATTATGTTATTTAATATTGATTTTATTTTAGCAATTAATTTATTTTGCTGATACATTTGCATTTCCTTTTAAAGTCTCCAAAAAGGAAATTTAATTACTAATTATAGTAGAAGCTTAAGAACCATTCATATTACATTTCTTATTAGGACTAGATATTTTTTCTTATATGCTTTGTTAATGAGAATCATTAAAATTAAGTTATTCAAATTCTTAATTTGAGTAACTCTATTTTTTTGTGATGAACTAAACTTAAGGTATAGGAACTTTGAGTTAAGAATACATTTTTTATGGATAATAATTAATTGTCCTATCTAATTGATTTTTATTATTGTTTTGAGATGAAGTCACAAATTGTTTTCTTATTTTTTAGGTTTAATTAGTATTTTGAAGCACCTAAAATGTTTATGAATGAGATTCTGATTTTTGGCTCTCCAGAATAATAGGTTATGTTGCTCTATTTTGAATAGATTCTGATAATTCTTTAAAATTAGGTCTTTTATCTGGATTTTTATTTAACATTTTAGCTAATACAGATAATAATTATATAGAATATTAATCTGTTAAGGATTTCAAGGTTTCTTTAAATTCTTTATGAAATTCTAAAAGTTAATCATTTTGAAATACTGTTTTTTGTCATAAGCTCAATGATAGATTCAGCTAAATCATAAACATCTGATTTTAATAAATAATCAGTTAATTATTAATTTAACTAATCTAAAATTTTTATTGTATTGTCTTCTGTAACAAAAATATTTTCTAAATTGATATTGCCATGAAAACATTAATTTTCTTCCAAATAAGATAAAACATCAACCATTTGTTCTAAATACTTTAATTTTATACAATAAAATTTTATACCTTCCAAATTTCGATTTCTGGGAATGGCTATTCTCTTTTATCTAAAACTTTTTACAAAGTTTAGGGAATATATTCAAAGAAAAAATTCTAACTTTCTAAGCTTCCACAAAATGTAGGTTATGTTTATGTACTTGCATAATACTAAAGTAAATTAGAATGCTATAAAGAGCATCTTTTTTAATGTATATTTAATAATGTAGAATCAAAACAATAAACATGTCTAGTCTAGATTTATTGATTAGATTTACAAAAGAAAATAGTTTAATTGATGAATTTTCTTTAATTTTCCAAATTTGTATTTTGCCTAACGATTGATGAGATATTGATTCGCAAAAATGAATTTAATCATTCAAATCAGTAGAAAAGGTTAATTCTGTGTGATAGTTTATAAAGGCTGAAACATTCCCCATTTTTAACGTATAATATTATATTAATAAATAGTATTAGTGTCATATTTATGTATACAAATCAAAAATAAAATATATAAATATAATTAAAAACTAATAATATTTATATATGGAGTTTTAAATATATTTTGAATTCTTAAACCATTAATAAAGTTAAATTTATTGATATCTAATAGGAATAGTTTATGAATCTATATAAGAATAGATTGAAAATCTTATTAAATAATAGAATTGATTATCTTTGATGATATTTTCTTTTCATTTGATAAAGTTAAGAGATATAAATAATAAGCATAAAAATATTAAATGTGTGATTTTAAAAATAAAGATTTTTTTAATTAAATTTTGAGATGTCTTAACAATAAGCAAAAGGTGGAAAAGGATAATAAGCAAAGCCAGAAGCAAAGACTTAAGGTCCAGCTAAAGTTGTCAAACCATAAGAAACAAAAGAGAATGTAATGAGAAAGATTAGAATTGAAAAATTAATGGTTCACATTTGTGCTGGTGAGTCTGGTGATAAATTGACTAAAGCTGCTAAAGTTTTAGAGGATTTAACAGGATAAAAGCCTGTATTTGGTAAGGCACGATACACAGTCAGATCTTTCGGTATTAGAAGAAACGAAAAGATTTCAGTATTTTGCACAATTAGAGGTGATTAAGCAAAAGACATCTTATTTAGAGGATTAAGAGTTAAGGAAATGGAATTAAAAAAGAGAAATTTCTCTGACTCAGGAAACTTTGGTTTTGGTATTTAAGAACATATTGATTTGGGATTGAAATATGACCCATATACAGGTATTAATAATTAAAATGTTGCGTAGGTATTTTTGGTATGGATTTCTATGTTGTCTTATCAAGACCAGGTTTAAGAGTTGCTTAAAGAAAGTCAAGAAATGCCAGACTTGGAACTGCTTAGAGAGTTAGCAAAAAGGAAGCTATTGAATGGTTCAAATAAACCTTTGAAGGAAATGTCTATTGATACATTAACATAATACATTAAAAAATAAATCAATACCATATATTATCTATTTATTTTCTTAAAAAATAATTCAATTTTTTAAATTCTTAATTCAGAGCTATTCTTTGAAGAGTCCTTTTATTACAATGCACTCTCTCCTTTATTGAAAATTCATATTAGAATTTTTAATTTATAGAATCAAGCATTTAAAGTAACTTAATCTTACCACATAATTCACTTTAGTTTAAATAATTCAAAATTTTATTATTATCTTATTTTTATTTTTCTTATTGATTTGTATAAATACTCTCTTAAAGCTTTCAGATAATTCATCTAAATCTAGAGTCTTATGCTTAAACTTGATAATTAATTTAATTTAAAGAATACATTGAAATATTTGTTAGTGAATCTAAATTTTTATCATTACATACAAGTTATGATTTATTTGAGTTTTTTACATCTATTCCATTAGATTTGAACTATATAACTAAGGACTACAAACATTATAGATTATTAAAAACATCAGAATATTAGTGAAATAATAAATTAAATTAAAAAATATTACAAAAATAAATCATCTATATTTTGCAATACCATTTTTACTTATAGCTCTTTTCTTAAAATATGAATCTATATTATGATGTCTCATTTGAATAAGCATTCTCATTATTCTAAACATGAAATGGAGTATGCACTTGTATTAATAAATTTGACAAAAAAGATATTGAATTATTTCACCCAACCCTAATGATTATAATGAAATAGAAAAGTTATTTATATATATTTGCTAAAAATTTATTCTTCTCTAAGTTAAGATAATACTAAGGTTTATTTAAAATTTATGCTATTGGAATATATGAAATATTTTGAGAAAACAACAAACAGTACAAATAAAATACAGAAAAGTGGTGAATTGATTAGTATATATTTAAAGTAAATATAAATATTCTCTATTCAAAAATAATAAATGTATTTTTATAATAATTTAAAATTGAAAAGGGTACAAGATAAAAAGAGAAATATAAATAGGTGAATGCAATTAAGGATGATATTGATAGGAAATATATTCAAGAGAGAGATAGATCATATTTACATTGAATTGTGAATAAAAAAGTATATAATATAATATATCATTAATTAATTTAAAAAAATATAAAAATAATGGTGATTGATTGATCTCATTTTTGATTAGGAATCGAAAAATCAAATATATATACAAAATTAAAATGAAAATTGTATTGAGTGAAAAAATTAATAAATACCGCAAATTTCTTTCGCGCTTTTCTTGTGAATAAAATTAATGGATTAAATCAACTGTTAAAACTCTAACCATGATTCATAGAGAATGAAATATATTTGTGTAGATCCAATATGTTAAACATAACAAAAGATTGGTATTATTAATTTAAAATGATTAGGTTGTGCTGATTGTTTTTTAGAAGATCATGCAACTCATTAAAGAAAAACTATTGAATAGTTTAATGATTAAGTGAAACAACAGTTAGATTCGTTTAATTAGATAGAATTTTAACCTATAACAAATACAATATAATAAGATTTAGAGAAGTAAATTGAAAATGAATTAGAGAATTGTCTTTCTTGTATTAAATATAGATTTACTAATATAAAAAGTGATTTGTAAAGTTTATTAGATGAGGAGAATGAAAAATTATAAGAAAGTTATAATGCTTTG
>CAJJDN010000087.1:51359-111978 GCA_905182985.1 Paramecium sonneborni | reverse complement strand
TATTTGCTAAAAATTTATTCTTCTCTAAGTTAAGATAATACTAAGGTTTATTTAAAATTTATGCTATTGGAATATATGAAATATTTTGAGAAAACAACAAACAGTACAAATAAAATACAGAAAAGTGGTGAATTGATTAGTATATATTTAAAGTAAATATAAATATTCTCTATTCAAAAATAATAAATGTATTTTTATAATAATTTAAAATTGAAAAGGGTACAAGATAAAAAGAGAAATATAAATAGGTGAATGCAATTAAGGATGATATTGATAGGAAATATATTCAAGAGAGAGATAGATCATATTTACATTGAATTGTGAATAAAAAAGTATATAATATAATATATCATTAATTAATTTAAAAAAATATAAAAATAATGGTGATTGATTGATCTCATTTTTGATTAGGAATCGAAAAATCAAATATATATACAAAATTAAAATGAAAATTGTATTGAGTGAAAAAATTAATAAATACCGCAAATTTCTTTCGCGCTTTTCTTGTGAATAAAATTAATGGATTAAATCAACTGTTAAAACTCTAACCATGATTCATAGAGAATGAAATATATTTGTGTAGATCCAATATGTTAAACATAACAAAAGATTGGTATTATTAATTTAAAATGATTAGGTTGTGCTGATTGTTTTTTAGAAGATCATGCAACTCATTAAAGAAAAACTATTGAATAGTTTAATGATTAAGTGAAACAACAGTTAGATTCGTTTAATTAGATAGAATTTTAACCTATAACAAATACAATATAATAAGATTTAGAGAAGTAAATTGAAAATGAATTAGAGAATTGTCTTTCTTGTATTAAATATAGATTTACTAATATAAAAAGTGATTTGTAAAGTTTATTAGATGAGGAGAATGAAAAATTATAAGAAAGTTATAATGCTTTGCAATAGAGTAAAAATAATGAATTAGATTAAATGAAAAATGTGAATGATTTACATACAATAAGTTAAGAAGAATTAAATGAATTAATCAAATTTTATTAGGAATCATCTAAAATAAAGAATAATTACTCATAAGCATCTGAAATATTTGCAGATGAGAAAAATAAAATAAAATAAAAGAGATAGAAATATTTATAAAAATTATAGATAATAATGTAAGGATTAATGAAAGAGTTCAATGATTTAATGACAACTAGAAATTTGTAATATGATGATTTTAGTGAATTTGAGACACCTTAGAAATCATCATTGTCTCCAAACAAGATGTAAAATTTTGTAGAAAGTACAAGATCATCAAGAAGATATTATATGGATTATTCAAAAAAATCTTTATTTGGAAATGCTTCAAGAAAAGATTGAATGATAATTTAGTTATAATTATTGATTTTATATATATTTTAAGTCTTTAGAAATAGAATATATAATAGATAAAGGGATTCTGCATAATATCATTATAATATTCATTAAATTTATTTTATGTTTTACAATTGAAATAAATAACAGTTAACAATGTTTGGTGTTCAATAACAAAATATTAAGAAGTTAATCGATATGCTTAAAGTAGCTATCCAACAAATAATCCTTTAAGTTTTTTATTAAGATATAGATTTGTTGAATTAATTTATAAAACATAGAATTAATAGAATTAATTTAAATTAGTAAAAATGAGTATAATAACCTTAAAGGATATTGATTTAGTAAACATCAAAATAATGTTAATAAACAGTGTATGAACATAAAATTATTAATTGGTGAGTATATTTTATTCCACTTTTTTTTAGTGGTAGTGTAAGGATTTATGTGTATGATAATATTTAAAGTCCTTAATAATTTTTATCTTGGAATGGAGGAAAAGTTTGTTAGAAATTCACTCTTAGTAAACTAAATTGAATGGTAATGAATTTAATAATGGATTTAAATATATATGTAATGTTTGTGTTCCAAGTGATGGAAATTCGGCAAAGATTTGTCCATTATCAGATTAAACTTTATTAAAAGATGATTCAACTACAAATCAAGTATAAATTATACCTAAAGATGCAGATCTGGTTAGAATTCAACTCCATGTTTTAAAGATGTTACAACTTCAACTTTTGAACCTTAATAATCACATTCATATATTAACAAACCATCTATTAAATCTGATAAATTTGGTAGCTTTAAAAATGAAACTATTAAAATGATAGCTAAAAAGATTCTTGAAGAAAATGGAATTGGAATTGAAGATATTTATTTATAAAATTTATGGTTCAATATTATTATCTTTTCGATTTGTGTTGTTGCACTTGTTTATTTATTTATTTCTATATAATTGAAAACAAAGTAAAGTATTTATTTTTAGATATTTATAATCTACAATCTTTAAATGTATAAATAAATATTTTAATTCAAACTCATTTATATTAAATTCTATCTACAAACTAATTAAAAATCCTACAACATCATAAATTAAGTAACATAGAATATTGATTCTTATTTCCATCATAGTAGCTATTTTATGTATCTTATTCGGATCCCTCTATTTCTATCACATGAACGAGGAGGATATAAATATAATTTAGTATATTAAAATAGAATTCTTTAAAAAATTTTGATAAAAAAACAAGTTATATATTGACAATGAATGTTTTATTTTCATAAATTTAATCTATACAAGAATCATATAAATTCACTTATTCGCAATATTCTACTTTAGGTTTTTGGATTTTTTGGTCATTTTGTTTGAATATAGCCAACTTACAACTGGAACTTTGAATATAACGAATTTTAGTGAAAATTTATTTATTTATATATATACATATAATTAAAATAAAATGCGAGAAAAGAAAGTAGATCGATTTATCTTCAAGATGAGTGATATGGTTGGATAAGGATCTTATGGATAAGTATTTGATTTATTAATTTTTAGGTTTTTAAAGGTTTAGATGAAAAAACAAAAGAATTGGTGGCTATTAAGATGCTTTCAAAATAAGTGATTAATGAAGATGATTATTTGAGAGAGGGATTGATGAATGAAATAAAAATTATGAGAGATTTATAAGGTAACAATGTTGTTAAATTGATTGATGTGCTTGAGACATCCAATAATTATTATATAATATAAGAATTTTGTAATGGTGGGGATTTATAACAGTAAAACTAAATTAAACTTAGTCTTTTAAAAAAAAAGAAGTTTTTACCTTAAAAAGAAGCTGTATCATTTTTTATTGACGTTCTTTTGGGCATGATGGAATTGGTTAAAAAGGGAATAATTCATAGAGATTTGAAACCAGCTAATATACTTATCAATAGGGATATTTATAAAATTGCTGGTAAAGAATAAGAATTGTTATTTAGATTTTGGATTTTCCAAAGCTTTAGATAACTTTTCGAAATAGATGATAGTTTCTAATGTTGGTACACCTCTCTATTAGTCTCTCTAATTATTGAAGGCATAGAAATATACATCAAAAAGCGATATCTGGTCTTTAGGCTTCATTTTTTATGAGACTCTGTTTGGCTAGAGTAATTCAATCTAGAGATATGCTCCTAGCTCCATGGACAGCCAGATCAATTCCTGAATTAATAAAGAATATTGTATCGTAGCCATTAAAATTCCCACAGGATAAAAATGTTGATCCTTTAATTTTAGATATGATTAAAGGTTGTTTATAAATAGAAGAATAAAATAGATTAGGATGGGATTAATTATATAGACATCCTTGTTTTGGTTAAAGTTTTTCATTTTATACAAATCAAACTAAATAATTAGAAGATAAGGCTATGTTTCTAGTATAAGATTTGAGATTTAAAGTTATGAAAGATAAAATTGATTTAGAAAACGTATTTCATAAATATGATAAATCAGGAGACAAATCACTTGATATGAAAGAGTATCATTTATTATTTTATTAGATTAACATTTTTATTACATGAGATAGATCCTAAGTTAGAGAGAGAGGAGATTGAATATATTTTTAATAAAATAGATTTAGATGGTAGTAATTCTATTGAATTGAATGAATTTAAAAAATGGTTAGAAGAAAACTAAGTTTAAATGTCAATGAAAAACTTATCTTAAAAAAATAATCTAACCAGAGAAGGAACTGAATAATTTAAATAATTTGTTCAAAGTGGATAAGAATTTGAAGGATCCAAAAATACATAACCAATATCTCCATAAATTATTTAATAATAATAATAATAATAATAATAGTATTAAAGATAAGCTACAAATCCATAATAATAATCTTATTAAAAATAAACGTCAAATTAATATTCACCATAATAATAATAATAATATTAATAATATACATAATAATATTAATAGTAATATCCTCCTAATCAACCAATTTCTGGTTCCAATTAATAAAATTATCATATGTAAACTTATCCTTAAATGAACAATTCCTAATAATATAATTAAGTTTATCAATAACCACCAGCTTATGTACCAAATAATTCAAATTAGACACCTCCAAATTTAGCATAAGAAAGAGCAATGGTAACTATATAGAAATTAGTTATTGCAATTGAGAAATATAAGATCGATATTAATGAACTATTCAGAAAGTATGATAAATCAGACTCTTAGACATTAGATGTGTAAGAGTTTGGAGTAATGCTTAGGTAATGCTAGTTTATAATAAATCATATAGAAAAATTGATGGTTAATTGACAGATCAAGATATTAAACTGGCATTTGGGGTTTTTGATGTTGATCAAAGCAAAGAAATAACTTTCAAAGAATTTCAAGATGGAATCCGTTTGCATTTAAATTAATGGAAATTTCAACACTAATAGACTAATTAAGGATATCCATATTAAAAATATTGAAATATTAAAAAATGTTTAAGATTTTTAAATTAGGCTATAGATTTGATTAAACAAATTTATTAATATTTAAACATTATCCCTTGCATCCAAAAAACTTAGAGATTCTAAATACTAAAGAAATATATACTACTACTGCTATAATAGATAGATTATTCACATTTGAAAAAAAAGTGATTGTTTACATAAAGTTTGTAAAAAAGACTATATTATAATATCACCATAATGAATAAAATTATTGATGAGATTTGAGGAAATATATAAATTTGAACGATCAATAAGTATAGAAGAATGAGTATATTATAAAATTAATCAATAATTTACTCAAGTAATTAAATCTAAATCATAATAGCAATACAATCCAATTTCTTAACATAATAATTTTAGTATAAAGAACTATGTAAAAATGTTAATTATAAAAGTTTATAAAAATAAAAGTGTGATATAATATATTTTTTTATTATATAAATTTTATAGCTTTATCATATATATTTCTGATATTTATCATATTGCATAATATATATAAAAAGTAATATAAAGAGTAAAAAAATTCTACTTGCAACAAAGTAAGAATACAAAATCCATTTTGACTCATGTAATAGAATTAAGCATTAAACTTATAATATCTTAACATTATAATTCATAACTTATGCTTATATTTTTAATAATCATTATTATTAATTAAAAATGTCATCAAATTATGATGCTCTAGAGCTTTCTAACGACAATAATGGATTATGTTATGTATCCTCATAAGAAGGCCCCACCGATCTTAATGATAATGAAGGTAATTCTTTTAATTTATTTTTTCATTAGAAAAAAGACCTAGTTTTGAAGCTAATGATCTTTTATTTAAAAGTTAGTAAATTAGAAAATACGATGATGGTATTTATACATAATTATAATTGAGATTTGTAATAACAATTTAATGAAGTCAGAGATTTTGAATAAATTGATCAAATTCATGAGGAGAATAATAACTTTTAAGATATATCTGGAGAAGTATTTGAAAATAATCAATTTTCTTTTTAAGCTGGACCTGATCTATTTTAATCTGAAGAATCCTATCTTTTAGAACTTACAAATAAAGAACAATTAAAAAATGTAATTGATTATTAAAATATTTTCCTAGTCTAAAATAGAAGTAAAAATGCCCGGAGAAACAAAGAACCTTCCTAAATGTTTTGCTCGATAACTCTAACAATTTATAGAAAATTCAATTAAGTATTCTGATGATCCTGAACTTAAAAAAGCATTAGACTATTCTTAGGTTAAGTAATTCCTTAAATTAAACCCTGAAAGAATGGGAAAAGTCAAACTTTTAGAATTTATTGGAACTAACATGGGATAAATGTTTTGTTAAGAATTTTTTGGAAATTGTTAATGGAATTATAGATTAACAAAAGAGAGTAAGACTAATATTGAACTTTGTTTTAGACATAATCTTTCTTATTATCTTGAAGTAATCAAGAAAAAAAGAAAACTAGATTAAAATTGATTCATCAATTTCAATTTATTATTTACAATACTAAAATTAAATAATTACTTTCTTTATATTTTATCTAAATAATTGCAATGATTAGTATTTTTAAATATTAAACGATTAATTTTTTAAAATGTTTAATAATAATAAAGTAAATTTAGAAAGACATTAAGGATTAACTAAATTTATGAATACACTTAATGAACAACAATAGAATGAATTGCTCTTTGTAATAAATGATATATAATGTCGAAAAGAAGTCTTTATTTCACCTGAAATTGATAACATAATAGAGTTATAAATCAATTACATCTGAGTTGTTTGTAGTTGCATAATCATAAAATTAGGAAAAAGAGATTAAAGAATTTGAGTAAGATCAATTATTTGAAAATTTAATAGATTTCAGTAACAAGCAAAATTTATTATATTAATTAAAATAAAAAGAGATTGAAGTAGTTTTATTAAAAAATAAAGAAGCTTAATATGAAGAGTATGATAAATTGAAAGAATAATATAATTAATAATAAGAAGAATATAAAATTATAGATGATTAAAGTAAACAACCATTAAATTTGAGTTTATAATGAATGAGAAAATTTCTCTTTAATCAAATTAAATTAATTGTATGAATGAATAAATTGCATATTTAACATTATTATTTGCAAAATATTATAGGATTTAGAAACTGTATTAGAAGAAAATGAATCTATAAAGAAATGTTAATCAAATTTCACAACTCGAAAAAGTGAAGTTGATAATAGATTCTCTGTTGGATTAGATGATAAATTAATTAAATGTTTTAATTCAGTATGCAGTAGAGTTAAATAAGTATTATAAATAAGAATAAACAAAACATGTTTATTAATATGTTCAACAATTGTATCATCATTACTTTAACATAATTGTAACAGCACTTTAGATAATATTCCTATTTATTCTACTCCATATCGAAATTTCAAAATAATTAAAAGATAAGAAAAACAAATAATTTAGAGATCTCCAATTCAGTGAATGCAAAATGATAATGTATATCTTTAAGAGATGGAAAAAAAATTATATTAAAATTACAACTATTTTATCTAGTATCCAGAGAGGTTTACAACAGGATTAAGAAATTCAAATCTAATCTTACCTCAATGAACTTACCAAAACTGACCTAATGAAAAGTAGATTTTATATCAAATCTAAAGAAATCATTTTTAGAGAATATTAATTTTATTTAATGCCATAATGATCATACTAGAATAAGATTCATTATTATTTTAAAATAATAAAAAGGAAAGTATAAATATAATTTATTTTGATTTTCAATAATTTAGTTTAATTATTAAATATTATAGAAATTAGAATCAAATTTCATTTTTTATTTTCAACACAAAAAACATGGTTTTCTGAATCAGAATAATCAACACTTTTGCTATTACTTTTTTTCTTTTTTTTTTTATTTTATTTTTAATCTTCTTCAATTTTTTATAATTCTTCATCTTCATTATCATCTTCATCTTATTCATCTTCATTTTCATCTTCATCTTATTCATTTTATTCATCTTATTCATCTTCATCTTATTCATCTTGATTTTATTCATCATCTACTTAATCATTTTCTCCATCATCTTCTTCTTCTTCATCATTTTCCATTTCATCTTGTAATTTTTATATTTCTGCATTATCATTAACAATACAATCACTCATCTTTAATCCATATTTAACAATAGGAGGTAATTAAGTTGGAATTAACCAATCCATATTATCTCCTTTTTCAATTTCTTCAATTTCTTCTGCTCCATTCATTTAATAGTTTTGTTCTTCAATTATTGCTTTCTAAGCAGCTTATCTATCATCATTATCTTCAACTTATCTCATAGCTTAATCCATTTTATCATCATCAAAAAGTTAAAATGATTTTAATATTTATTCTGGACTAAACATACCAGATTACATAACAAAATCATCTAATTATCTTTTTTATAAAGATTTTAAGAATATATTTTCTTCAATAGTAGAATTAGTTATTAATCTATATATAGTAACTGGTCTAACTTAACCAATTCTGTGACATCTATCTTAAGCTTATTTATCCATTGCTGGATTCCAATCAGTATCATAAAATATAACTGTATCTGCTCCAGTTAAATTTAAACCTATTCCTCCACTTCTTGTTGATGAGATAAAACATGTAATATTTAATTAATTGAAACTTTCAACTATCTTTTATCTCATTTCTACTGGAGTTGATCCATCCAATCTTAAATATGAAATTTTACTTAATGATAATACAGCTTCAAAAATATCAAGCATTTTAGTCATCTAAGTAAAAATGATAATTTTATGATTCTATGATTTTAATTTATAAATTAAAGACACTAATGTATTCATTTTACCACAGTCATATATTAACAATTTCTTATTAGGAAAAAGCATTCTTTATTTCTAAATCATATAAAATAAAGAATCAACTCCTTATGGAATAGAATCTTGTTATTATTATTGATAAGGACTATAATAAATTTATTAAGGTAATGCATCAACCTTTCTAATTACACAACTAAATTCATTAACTGTATCTTGCATTTTTTCAAGTAGATGTTCTACTGTTGGCATCAAAAAACTTTTTATCTTTTCTTTACAAAAATTAAGAATTTCTGGATTATAAGTCAATAATGCATGATAAAAAATAATCTTCAAATAACTATTTTACATATTCATTTTAAATCTAGATTATAATTATTGATTCTCTATTTCTAACCATCTTTTACCAAATTTTGATGTTTTTTTATTCATAATTCTTTGTTCAATTATATTTTAATAATATTATAATACTTCTTAAGATGGAAATCTTTATTTAAGCCATTAAATATTTAATAATATTGGAGATTACTTTAAATTAATTTAAATTCTTTTAGGATATGTAAATTTTAGAGCAGGAAAGAAGAATGGTTATTCTACTGGTCTTTATTCAAATAATTCAGGATGATTACACACTTTTCTTAATTATTAAACTTTATTCATTATTGATACAAAATCTGTGCCTTATATTTCAAAATTTCCAGATGATTATATAAATTCATCATATAAATATTTTTATCTTCTAGATAAATCACATTTTACAATAATTTCTCTTTTCTCTGGTAATTATTTCTCTACATCTTTTTTTAATCTTCTTAAAACAAAAGGTCTTAAAATATCATGTAATTATCTTAAAACTTCTTCTGAAATTGTTTTATTTTCTGAAATTGCTTTTTCTATACTCATAAACCATTATAAAAAATCCTAATGACTATCAAAAATAGATGGCATTAAAAAATGAAGTAAACTCCATATTTCACCTAAATCATTTTATAAAGGGGTTCCTGTTAAAAGTAATCTACTTCTTGTATTAAAATTTAATAAAACTTACCATCTTTAAGATTTAAAATTCTTAATATGTTAAGCTTCATCTAATATCATATAATACCATTTCTTTCTTTTAAATACTTTACTATCTTAAATAACTATTTTATAACTTGTTATACAAACATGAAAACTATTTAATTAACTCCATCCTTATCTTTTTAATTTTCTCTCTTTAGGAGAACCAAAATAAGTCATTATTTTAAAAGCAGGACACCATCTTTTAAATTCAATTTCCCAATTCATCAAAATACTTGTTGGAACTATTACTAAATGAGGACCCCAAATTTATTTATTTGCTGCTAAATATGCTAATAATGCTATTGTTTAAATTGTTTTTCCTAAACCCATTTCATCTGCTAAAATTCCATTCATTTATTATTAATGTAAACTAGCCATCCAATGAACTCCTACTAATTAATATATTCTTAATTATCCATTTAATAAAAATGGTTATTACTCCAATAAACCTAATTTATTACTATTATTTATTTACTATCTTCCGCTTCAAATAAAAATGGAAATTATTTAGATTTCTTTAATATTTTTAAACATTTATCTGCATCTAAAATACTCTCATCGACTTCTTCATCTTTAGATTCTACTTTTGCTATTTCATATCTATCTTATCCTACTTTTATTAAATCAATAACAATATCTTTAATTCATATTATATTATTACTTGATTAAACTGATTAAATTTATTTTTTAAACCCTGGCCATGCATTTTATCTTCTTTTTAATTCAAAATAAAGTGTTTTAAATTTCTCTATTGGTATCAAATTTATTTCATCCTCTTATTATGCATTTTAATATTATGATAATTTCTATCCAATTTCTTCTGTTACTTCTTTTAATCTTGTAACTATATCTCCTAATTTCTATTTTTAACTCTCCTCTTTTATTTTATCATCCTTAAATTATTACACTTGTTTTCTTATTTACCACACGTATTTCCAGTATTCTCTCTAAACTGTTTTGGCTACTCTTTGTAATTGCCTAAATTAATTCTTTTCTTCATTCTTTATATTATTTTCACTTTTACCCTCTCTTTTTCTTTTATTGCCTCGTAATATTTTAACCTTTTATTAATTGCTTATTCTGCTAATTTCTTTGTCTTAAATTTAAAACATTCAAGTCTTCTAGACATATATTATTACATTTCACTCTACTATCAATCAAAATAATACCATTTCATTTAGGATATAATTCCATCTATATTGAGTATTTGTTTTTGGCTCAGCTTTTTTTTCAGGTAAATTTCCATATTATTCTCTTATTTCTTTTAATTATTCTTCCATTTTAAATTTCTCCTCCAACATTTGGCTTCTTGATAATTTTCCTTATAATTTTTGCGCTTTTTTTATTGACTTACTTTCTGATTCAGACATAAATAATATTAAATTTATTCTAAATTATTTTAATGAATAAAAAATACCTCAAGAATTATACAAATACATTTAATATACTAATCTACTATTTTCTAACACTAAAAATTTCAAATTCAAATTCTAAATTACTTCCTAATTTATTCAAGTCTTTTAGAAACTCAATAAATTCTCTCTTAAGTTTTTTCGCTTTTCTTAATCTAAATGCTCTCTCCTTATTTAAAAAACAAAAAATATATTAAAATAGAAATAACTATTGAGTATTCTAAAATAAAATTATATTATATTTGTTAATTACAGATAAATTAATATTTAAACATTTATTATTATAATATTGCAACAATTATTTCTATTTAAAAATACTGTTTAAATTTTCTTTGCAATTATTTTTATTATATAAAAATCTTAGGTAAATTTATATTTGCTTAATCTAAATATTAAAATAATATTATGATAAAAATTATAAATATTCTTTAATTATAATTTTTTCTCTATCAAAATATGATTAGTTTTCTAAGATATTAAGAAAGAGAGAAGTTTGTTGCTCTAGAATTCAATAATTATGTTTACTAGAACAATATTTTCCTTTTGGAACTTATTTTCCAATATCATATAATCTCTTCAAAGATGATACTATATGTTAGTATTTTAAAATTAGCCAAATAGATTGAATTTATTTTTGAATTATATTTAATTATAATTAATGCTACATAATATGGAAGATGATTAATAAATATAATGAAGAATAAAATTATTTGATTAATGTATAAAAATGATAGGGAAAGAAATAGGATTTTTAGATAGACATTTGGTATGAAATATATTCATAATTTATTATTTTTAGCAAATTTCTTTTTAATCCATACATGTTCCTTAGCCTCTTTAATAGTAAGTCTTTAACTTGGCTAATTTTATAATAATCCAACAATTAAATCTTTAGCTTCTTCACTTACACACTGCCAATGATAATCATCCATACTATATATACCATCTATAGTATTCTAAATAATCTCTTATGGAATGTCAGAATCAAATGGTAAGTATCCACTTAACATATAATAAAGGATAACACCAAGTGCGAAAACATCAACAGCAAATGTTATTTCTTAAAATTATAACATTTCAGGAGCTTAATAATTACAAGTCCCACAATGATAATTTTAATGTTCATTATTTTTTTGAATCTTTGAAAGATGATTTGCCAAACCAAAATCAATCAATTTTATCTATTTTATTGAATTCTTATCTAAAATCATTAAAATATTTTCAGGTTTTATATCTCTGTGTACTATTCCAATCGAATGAATATATGACAGAGCATCAAGTAATTAATTAAATATAATAGCTGCTTCATTTTCATCTAAATATTATTTATTTTAGACATAATCAAATAAATCTCCATCTTCTATTAATTCTGTAATTATATGAATTTAATCTCTATTTTCTATTGAATCTATCAATTTTATTATACAAGAATGGTTTAACAATTTTGTTATACTTATTTCATGTTTTACAATATCTTATTCTTCTTATGGAAGATTCATTTTATTTATTACTTTTAATGCATAAAATTATTTGTTAATTTTAGCTTGACATCTGTAAACTATTGAATATTTACCTTCCCCTATTTTATCAAGAATTGAATATTTTTTATTGACTTCACCATTAAAATATAAAGATAATGCTCTTTACCATTCTCTAAATGACATTTCATCTGAACAATGATATATTTTATGACTATAATGTTAATTCATATGAAATATTTCAAACCCAAACTTTTAATTTTTATGATCTACTCTTTCTTCAATTATTAATCCACTTAAACAAATTATTTCTAATTATTTCATAAATATTCATACTTGTCGGTTTAATCTCATTTTTATTCTAGAATTCCATTAATATATTAGGATAAAGTTGACAGAATTTTGTTTTTATTTTCTTCTATTTTGAAATCCTATACAATTCTCCTTAAATATCTAATGGTCTATTTTTAAGTATATTTTTTACAAACTCTTATATTTAGGTAAACTATTCTATAATCCCCAAACATCAAAATTAAATACACAATACAATGGCATTATCAAATTAGGATGATGTTTAACAAAAAGTGTAAAATCCTCTAAATTTAATGGTAAATCATTTTTTGCCTTATAAACCATTTCAACATATTTTTTAATTAACAAATTCAAATTTGCTTACATTTCAATCTTTTATCCATTTACCTTAATTTAATATTATAATAGTACTGAAAATTAGAGATTTATCCCAAATCCTTTTATTGGTATTCCATTTATTTACACTTTACTATCTAAAGTGAAAATCTAATCAATTGATTATTTGGAATTTAAACTTTATTAACCATCACCTTATTAAATATTTAAATGATCATTTGGATTGGATTCTTTATTTTCTGATACATTACTATGTTTTCTTAACATTTACACTAAAAATAAACAGATAAATAATTTACATGACATTTTTAAAAAATCTTCACTACCTTTTCTAGGTTTAACACGCTTTCTACGTTAATAAGCACTTATAATTTATTATTCTTCTAAAAATAGTTAATCATTTAAAATAATTTTAAGTTCTTCTTTAGAATAATTATGTAACTAAAAATGTAATATAGAATTATATACCATTTATAAAAAATCAGTTTTTGCAATGCCATTTTGATTTTGTAAATCATACAATCTGAATAAATTTTTAATTTATTGATCTTCTGAACATTTTATATACATTTACAATCCTGTCAGAAATTCTTCAAAACTCATATAATCTTCTTATTTGTGAGTAAATTTATTGAATATTTATTCACCCCATATTCCCTAAATTAATCATCACTATTCTACAAACTATAATTTTAAAATAAGTATTGAAGCTCTCTCTACAGATTTAATGATTTTGAGAACGGTTTGCCAAATCTTTGTAAATCATAAGTAACATGTGTAATTCATAATTGTCAACTATACTATAGATAAATAATTACAAATATTAATAAATTTACTAATAATAAAGATATATTAAGCATTTTTCTTTTTTTCTTTCTTTTAGCCTTGGCATGTTAAAGTGCTTCCCATAAATTTATTAATTAAATAAATTATTCCCATATTTTAATTTTTTTGATTTATTTGTCATTTAATACTACATAATTGATCTATATATTAACTAAGTTGCCTGGGATTTATTCCTTTAATGAGCCTAAATCCCAACAAAACTTAGTAATATTAGAAGATTTGAGTTGTTTAATTAATTCACATTCATTATCAATTAATTCCTGGAACTCAAAAACAATTTTTAGAGTATTAAGAATGTTCTAACATACTTGATTTGTAGAATTTTAGGACTAAAAATATAACAAAAAAAGAGAATTTTTTAAAATTTAGGATGTGTAATTCAATGTTTAATAAATTTTATGGCATAATTAGCATAAGAGGCTGAAGTTAGCTAATAAATTCAAAAAGTGCTTAAGTAATCTGTTACAAAAAAGGAGAAGAAATCATTGATCAAATCAATAAAAAAGAGTTCAATAGCTTAGTTAGGTAAAGCATCATCATTTCAAACAATAATTTCTGTGTCGAATTCAATGGTTGGTACTAGTACTTTGGTTTTTCCAGTTTTATTTTGTTAATGTGGCATAGGATTAGGAATAATAATAGCCATAATAATAGGATTGATTTCATGTAGAACAACTCAATTATTGATTGTACATAATAAATAAGAGGAGGTATATAAATTACCTAAATTAATAGATGGATTTACCAGATACATTATAAAGAGTTTTGGGTGTAAAATGGAAGACTATTTTTAATATTAGTAATGTAATTCTTTTATGGGCAAGTGGAATTATATATATGATTTTGATATGCAATCAACTTTATCCTTTAATTTAAATAATATGTGATAATATTGGCATAGAAAGTGCGCCACTAACAGATATTACACTGTCTAAACTTTCATATTAATGGATAGGAATAGGATTTACTTTATTTATTTTACCAATGTTTTTCTAAAAAAAATTAGGAATTATTTTGCAACTTTTGCCATATGGAATTATTTCAGTTTTTTCATTTATTATATTTACAATATATGAGGGAATATATATGTTGGTAAATGATCATTAAGGAGTGGTTGATAATTTGAAATGGTTTAGTTGGGATGTATCAACAATGGCTGGTACATTTGCATTGGCATTATTAATATAATCTATGGTTGTACCAATAATGAAGAATAATATGATATAATAAAATAATAATAGAGATATTGCAATAGGATTTGCATGGACATGGTTTGTTTATTGTATGGCTGGAACATTTGGTGCATTTGCAGTTGCTGGTGCTTTGGCAAATAATTAAAAATAAGATGGAAAAAGTGGATCTACACTTTTAGATTATTATCCATAAGATAATCCATTAGTAATTGTGATTTAAGTTTTATTGTTTCTACAATTAACACTTGTCTTTCCAGTTTTATAATTTATTACAAGATCTTAATTTTTTGGACTTATTTATGAATTAGAAAGATAACCAAAATGGCAGTTTTATGCATTTTCATTAACTTATGCAATTACTTGTCTAATTGTTTAATGTGTTGAAGTTGATTTATCTTTAATTATTAGTTTATGTGGGTAATTATATATAATATTGTTATTTAGTGCTGTAATTGGATTGTTTTAAGAATATATCATTCCTATTGCTTTACATTTGAATTGTTTATATGGAAAAGATCCTACCAAAACATAAACATAACCAAATTATAATTAAGTTTAAGCAAGCATGGAATCTACATAATATTTAGTAGATTAAGTTGATTTTACTAAATTTTCACTTAATGATGAAGTTTATAATATTTTATTATTTTTTTTAGGAGGAATTTAAATGTAATGATCATTCAGAACTTTTAAAGCGTATGCCTAAGAATTTAAGAATATCTTTATTTTCATTTATATTGGTCATTGGAATTGCTATTGGAATAGGCAAGTTGATTGATATATTTAAATGATGTTTATGTATTTATTTCATTTAAAATCTAATATTAACATTTATCTAAAATTTAATACTTCATCTCTCAAATCGGCTTGCAATAATTCAAATTATTTAAGTTTTTTAAAACAAATATAATTAATAAAATAAGTTTAATGAGAATAATTTTGTTTTTATAGATATTTGGTTACGTAATTTGTGAAGTATCAAACAAAAATACTTTTGACAAAGACGATACTTAATCAGTTTATCATTTTCTGATTGAAAATTAGAATTAGTTAATACTTGGATAATGGTCAGCAAGCTCAGAACACCTAGTTTACTTAAACATAATTTTTGACAACTAAAACTTATTATTATAAGTTTATCCTAAACATCATGATGATTAGAGTGAAACCAATCATTTTAGATTAAGTTATTCATTAAGTAATAGTTCATATCACTTTGATTCAGTCAAAAAGTATCTGTATTTTATTACTAATTTAGTCGTATGACATGGTATAATGTCTTTGCTGAAGTTACTTTACAAAATTAGAAGAATCATACTCCTTTTTCATGTTTAGCCACACTTTAACTAGAAACTCATAAATATTAAAATTCTAAGAATCTTAACATTTATAGTGAATTTCATAAAGATTGTTATCTAACTGAAGAAAACATTAAACTATTTATTTTTAACAACTCAAAATATTCTTTACAAGTTTAAACATACTCAATGCTTATCATATGCATTTCACTATTTCAAATTATTAATTCACAATATTATTTAAATTAAGACCCTTAACCAAATTAAGGTGGTTTACTTACTATGTCTATAATACTAATTTA
The DNA here is from genome assembly GCA_905182985.1 of Paramecium sonneborni. Classification (NCBI taxonomy): domain Eukaryota; phylum Ciliophora; class Oligohymenophorea; order Peniculida; family Parameciidae; genus Paramecium; species Paramecium sonneborni. Next base: position 95,125 of record CAJJDN010000087.1, on the reverse strand, counting down.
AGATATTTACATATGTATATTTAGTTCACTACTTTTTGATACTTCAAGATTTTATTATTTTTTTCCATGTTTAATTTGCCAATTGATTACTATTTTATTTGATCTAAAATTGAAAGCCAAATTATCAGTAATTATTTTATATTATTTATAGCTTAAAGATAATTATACTAAAAAGGAAATCCTTTTATTTCTAGGTGAAATGCTATCCATCGCATATTTATTCCTTCAAATAAAATACTCGTATGGATTGATCCTTCTAAATTTGTTTTTATTGCCTTAAATAATATTCACATCATTTACTGGAAAACGATAGAAATTCATTTATAACTACATTGGAGTAATATTCCCAAGAGTTGTCTTTTCCTTATACTTTACAGGCTGTTCTAATAACATTTTATTATTATAATATAATTAAGTAGTTATTGGAGTAATCTTACTTATAATTCTAATTTAATTCATTCTATACTTTTGTCAATGCCAATATGGATTATTTATACTATAAAGTTTTAAATTTAATTACTTCATTAAATCAACAGATGAATATTCCAAAAATGATTGTTCAATTTGCTTAGTTAATTTAACTATCGCTTCAGCATATAACCTAAATTCTGAAGAACCAGTTCTTATTTAGACAGTTAATATGGCCACTTAGAAATAATTATTAATGAATACTCCATGTGTAAGAAATTATTTTTATTCCTAGAATCATGTATTTCATCCTCCATGTTTAATATAATGGATGTAGATAAATCTCACTTGTCCATTATGTAAAAGTTCAATTCCATAAATATGTTGATAAAATAGATGAATTTATTTGTATATATTTGATTAAATTTAATAGACATCATATAAGAATATATAACAAATTATGTTCATTATTTCTTATATCTTTTATTCAATAAAATACATTAATTTTTGTTTTTCTGACTTCCTTCATATTCAAAATTAATTTTAAATATAATATTTAAGATTTATTAATATTATTTATATTTAATTATATTTATTTATATTTATTTATATAGAATATAAAAATATAATAAACACTTATATTTCAATATAAAAAATCGTCATTATAATCTTTTCCCTTTAATATTTTTTATTTTAACTCTACTTTTAACAAATCAGCCTATTTTTTCTAATAAATTTATCTTGCAAAATAATATTCAGGAGAATAACCTCTTCCATAATTATATTCTGTTTTGTAGTAAATATAATTTTTTACTAGTTTCCTTTTTTATTATTATTAATTTTTTTAATTTTCATGAGAGCAACCTTCTTTATGATTAATTTCTTTATTAGAATCTAAACCCTTTGAACTATTGCAATCTTTCAATTCTTAATTTTCCTCTTAGAAAGACTCCAAAGTCTTTGGAAATTAAGTCTTAAGTTTGTCAATTGCAAATTGTTTTTTTTTATCATTAAAATGCTTCTTTCTTGCATATTCCTACCTATTTACCTCCTTTGACATTTTTTATATATTGGTAATAATTAAAATAAATCTGATTATTGATAAAATCTTATCAATTTTACACACTATTAGTAATAATCAAATGACTAGAAAAAATTATAATTTGAAACTAATTTTATCTCTTAATACCTATATAGAAATGAATAATTATAAAATGTTTTAGAAAATTTTAAATTTTTTACAGACATTAGCAACATAATTTAAATAAAAAGAAAATATAGAATCAATACATTTATTTCAATAATTGATTATGCTTTGGGTTATTATCTCTTTTTTGAATTGCAGATTTTTTTTCTCTTTTATTTTAAATGCATTATTTATATTATTACTGTAATTTATTATATAATTGAGCATATTTTTTATTGAAAGCAACTTTTTCTTGTAAATTCATACTGTTTTTCTTTTCAATTTCTTATAGAAAATCTCTTTCATTAACAAAATTAGAAATTAAGTTTTCTTATTGCAATAATTTAAAAGCAAATATTCTTTGACTAATCATTTAATTTTATTTTCTGTTAAATATTTCTCTGTTTTGTTCCTTAAGCATAATTGTTATTAAATAAATAAATTGTTATATTGAAATTGTTTGAGTTAAATTATAAATTTTATTTCTTTATTATATATTAATTATAAGAATTTATTAGCCTTAAAAATTAAATAAATTGTGATAATAATTAGTATAAACCATAGGATATTTAAATATAATATTGTGAAGAAAAAATCATAATAATTGATTTTCATAACCATTAAATTATAAAATTTATCATTCTTATTAATATAATGGTGGATGACAGAATTTATTGTCTAAGATAGCCAGTAAGTGTTTTAAAGGTAAATTAAGAGGGTTTTTATTTAAAGTTCTGCTACTTAAAAGGTAATTTGAACTTATTTGATGATGATTTTGATCGATTTGATCTCCTTATTGAAGGGATTCATTGTTTTTAAAAGTTTCGCTAAATTTTACTAATTTCTTAAGAAAACCTTTAGGAGGTTTTGAGAAAGTATTCTAACAACTTGAATTTGATTTATTCATTTATTTGATTGATCACTTTAAACTTTTAAAGTTATTATTTAATAAATCTAATATAATACATATCTGAATTTGTCATGATTAAAAGCTCTAAATATTTTAATAATTTTTATAAATAAAAGATTTGTTTAATTTGTAGTAATTATTATTATTCTGCTAATTTAAACTTGGTATACAATAATTTAATAAGATTGAGAAACGAGTTGCTCTTAGAATTAATGATTTGAAAAGTAAAATAATAAAAAATAGCATAATTATATATAATTATGATTGAATTTATAATTAAAAAGTATAATTACAAATATGTGATTCTAGTATTAATTTAGAAAGAATAAAAAAGTGTGATGATAATGAAAGTATAGTATAATTAATGAATTGAAAAATAAACTATGTTATGTTTATGAATTAATTAATATAAGAATTAGAATGCCGACATTCTACAGTATTTCCAATAATTTACAGTTTGCTTTCAAGTTTATTTTTTGCATTGACTGCATTGACAATAAAATTAGTACCAGAAGTGGCTCCAACTTAAGTTTTATATGTTAGATCATTGTTTACAATAATAATGTTAAAATGGATAGCAAAAGATAAAATAGATAGTTATCCAAAGAAATAGTTAAATAAATTATAATGGAGAGGATTATGTGGAGGTTTAGGAACAGTTGCTTGGTTTTGGGCAGTTGGTTTGATTTAATCATCAGAAGTAATAGTTTTATCAAAAATATCACCATTATGGACTGCTTTAATAGCTGCATATATTACGAAAACTGATAGATTAACATAAAAATTGTTAATAATAATAATATTATGTATAATTGGTGTAATTTTGATTGCAAGACCTCCTTTTTTATTATAGATATTAGGAGAAAACAATGAAGATGAAAAGAATGACTATGATATTCATATGTTAGGAGTAATATTGGCATTATCAGCTTCAATTACATAATCAATAGTTTAAGTAATAATATCAAATTTAGCTAAATCTGTAAATTAGATGACAATTCTATAATATTTTTCATTGTATACAATAGTGTTGCCTATGCTATTTTAATTGTACAATCAATTTCCATTGAAATTTCCTACACAAAAGGAATGGGTATTCTTATTATTGAATAGTGCTTCTGGAGGTTTGGCATAATTTTTTATGAATAGATGTTTTATATTGGGCAAATTGAATAAGATGTCACTTGTAGGATAATCATAAGTACTATTTAGCTATTTTTTTGATATTGTTGTATTGAATGAAAGAATTAATAGTTTAAGTATTATTGGAAGTATTTTAGTATGTGGATGTTTGATTAGTGTGATTTTATGATTGTTAATTAATGAAATAAGTTATAATAGCAATTCTATTTTTTTGTTTGTGCATTAATGCTCAAATGGAGAGACATACATTATAAGGAGCATTGAGTTTACTTGAAAAAGCATAAGATGATACATCTGTATATGATTAAAAAGAACCAAGATTATATATTTGGGTTTGTTTATTAAGAGATGGACTTATAAAACTATTCTAACCAATTACAGAAAATAAATTGGCAAGTCATTATCCTATTTTTGGATCAATACCAGCTGTTATATTTATGGCTGGATTTATGCCTATGATTATATTAGTCGTTTTTAGTTATGCCATGTTTAAATTCATCACTTATGAACCCAAAAATATGGAGTTTAAATATGCTAAATTACCTATTAAGGAAATTCAAAAGACTTAGAATAATCAACTCTAATATCCACCTTTCAGTGTTTTTAGCTTTATATGAATATCTATTCAATATTCTAAATATATATATATAATGTTTTCAAATGGCTTTTCTACATAATGGACATGTTGAATTTACATTCATCCAACTCTAATATATTTATATCGTAACAATTTACCATTATGCATGATTCATGAAAATGATGAAACTTACTACAAGTTAATGTAAGTATATTTTCTCCTAATTCATATGCACATCTACATATTGTACATTCTGGATCACCTTCTACACAATTTGGTTTATATCTTTAAATATTTAATCTTTCCATTGCCTCTCTTCTTTGTTGTTATTTAGTGCATCTAAAAATCTATTTTTTACAACTTACAATGAAACACAATAATATATCAGAAACAAAACTAAAAATGGAGAAAATATTATGCAAAATAATGCAATAATATATAAATCTATGTATTAGTATATGGAGAGTATAAGGATTGTGCACAAAAAATAGTATTGATAATATTCACATCCTACTCTAGTTGTTTCCTAAGATAAAAATAATACTAATCCACTTATAAAGAGTAATTAATATATCACACCTAATAATCGACTATAAAATTTGCCACAACAAACTGATTTTTAAACTTCATATTTGATTTATCTTGTTAAAATACTAATTTGTTTAGAATCCTCTATAAAATGAGCTTAAAATTATTCTTCCTAAACTCTTATTTAATCTAATTTTAATGCTAAGTTTCTTCGATTTTCTTCTACATTCAAATAAACTATCTAATTAAAATACAACAATGTATTAAAAAGGGAATGAAGCACTATCCATATAATCCATTTATGTAATGGATTTCCATAGTAGTATTCAGAAAATGAGTTGCTATTACATTATAATGATATCACAGTTAAGTATATTCCAACAATAATTTTAGTAAAACAATATAGTAATTAAAGAGAATTACTAACATTAAAATGATTTGCAGATTTTCTGTATAATTACGTTTCTTGCATCTAAATATTTATATATTTATATAATTATTAAAATAATATAAAATTTGATTCATCCAATAATCTTTCTTTAGTCTTAAGAATCAATAGTTTCCAAATTTTTAGTGATTTTCACTTCCTCATTTAACTGAATTTCATCTCCAGTCTTTGAAAGATTATCTAACAACACTAATTTACTTAAAACTTCAAATGTTTCCTATCTAAACTTAGGTTAATCAGCAACTGGATTTTTGTAAACATTTAATTGGGAAAGATGATTTAGTAATGCTAGTTATTTAATATCATCAATAGAATCAAATTAATTATCCATAATTGACAATGCAATCAGATTTGGATAAATGCTTAATTTAGATAATTCTTTTCCACTTAGTTAATTATGATCTAAACAAACTCTTATTATTGATTTAGAATCAGGTAAATTAGATAAACTTTTCATTTTACATTTATTTAATTAAAGTGACAGAAGACTAAACTTTTCTAATTCACTTTTTACAGAATCTGGAATACAATCCATTTCAGCATCTTCTATTATTATTTCTTCAGTTGAATCTTTAGCTAAACTTCTAAGAAATTTTAATAGTTATCTTTCAGTTTCTTCAAACATATATTTTTATTACAATTTCATATATTCACGATAGTAATTTTTAAGTTTTTAAAATCATGGTAAAAATAATCTTTATAAAATATTATACATTATAATATCTAATCAAAATCTATGATGTTAAGGTGGTAAATAATGTTAAGGTGGTAAATGATGTTAAGAAGGATATTAATGCATAGAAGCATGAATTGGATATGGAAACATAGATTAAGAATTAGGAGGTGGACTTCTTTAGGCTCTAACATCTTAAATTGGTGATCTTCGTTGATCAAAAGTTTCAAATTAAGTTTACTTCTCAGGAATAGTTACACGCAATGGTTCTTTGATTCTGCTACCTTAAAGAGAACTACTTTAAAAAGAACTTATTTTTGTGCTTTCAGTAACATTTGTTGTTGGTAATTAATGAATACCTATAAAATCAGGAATTGAAGTGTGTTGAACTCTTATTATTGAACTTAAAAATACACTCAACTCAGAACTTTTATTATACAATTATTATACGCTCTATGTTAATCGATATGAACTTCACTACTAACTGTTGGAAATGCATTTATATATTCTCCTATTTTTTTATAATAAACATGATTATCTTCTTAAAATGTTGTTGTAAAATAAGGAATAAGTGCTGTTAAACAATCTGAACTTTAAAATGTAGTTAACATCTATTTCATTGATCTCCATCGATCTTCTATCATTTATAATAAATGTTTAGCATCTCTTTCTTAATTATTTACATTCTTTTTCTATTTATGTGAAACTTCATTCTCTAAACCATTGAAAAATTGCTCTACAACATCTTAAATACGCTTTTTTATTTCTCTTATTTTTTTTATTGTTTTATCAGCATGAACCTCAAAAGTATTCACATGCTTTTTGATATCATAATAAGAATTAGTGAATTTCTTCACTATAAATGATATAAAAGATATGATTACATTCATTATTAACATGATCACTTGCTTGATTAAGTAAGACCTCCAATGATTCAAATACTGGATAGGTACCCTCATTGACATGCTCTTTAGAATGAAGATGAATGCAAAGGGGACATAAAGGTATTATACATTAAGGTGCTCTACACATATTAGATATATAATATCCTTTATGGTAATAGCACTCTACTTATGGAAGATTGTTCGAGTCAAAGAAAACAGTTCTTCCTAAATTGTCTGATAACTTCTCAGGTTGTTAATAAGAATCTTATTTGGCTTCATTATATTCATCATCCACATGTTGTACTATATTATCCATTAAAATAGTTGTTAAAATTAACGAATAAAGCAAATTAATTTAATAAAAAACAATTCACAACTCTTCCTTTGTAAAAGTAGAATGCATTTTTTTGAATGTTCTTCCACCTCCAAGTACATCATCAATGAATGTTATAATCTCATGAGTTTCAATTGAAGTTTATACAGCATATGTTTATCTCTTGGGTTTTATAATTACAGCATATGATTAATTAATATTAGCTTCAAATTTTGATGTAAATTACCTAATATGATATTATAAAATACTTCAGGTTAGCATAATAGAATGAAATATTATCATTTTAATATTTACTTGGTATTTTAGATATTAATTCTAATTCTAATTCATTATTAATTAATAATAGGAAACACAAATCTTTTCCTTTGGTAATACATTATTCATAGTTTTATCCATTTAATTATTGTATTGTTTTTTATTATGGTTCCTTTTTTTGTCCATATGCAAATTGCCTAAGAAACTTAACAATTTAATCTTTTTAGAATTCAGATTCAAAAACTTTAAAATCTTAATCATTTTTAGCAACAATTAAACTTGGGAATTCTGTGATTTTGAAAATGGAAGCTAATTGTCTTTCTGATTATCGAATCATAGCAAATTCTAATTTACCTTTAAATTCTTTAGAAAGAGCTTTGAATAAAGGAGGAGTTGATTTTTTATTAGTAAATAAAATAACTTTAGGTTTAGATTTTTCAATATATTCTTAGAAATTAAATCCACTTAAGATAATAACAAAATCTTCCATAAGATCAACAGCTTCTTTAGCCATTTCATTGACTTCCCATTTTCCTTTATATTTGATAGGTTAAGCAGAAAGACGAGATGCATAAATAGAAACAGTAGGATATCTTTTAACTTAGAATTCATCTTCACATAATGCTTCATCATCTTCACAATCAATAGCTGCAACTCTAAAAATCCCTGCATATTTTTCAGCTAATTCAATAATAAGTTTTTTATGTTTTTAACCTTCTCCATTCGGTAAATAAAAATAAATTAACCAAACTTCTTCTCTTCTATAAAATCGAGATAGATTACTCATATCAAGAGTATAAACATCTGTATTTTCAAAAATATTATCTTTTTTAGCCTATCCTCCTTCTTCTTAATAATCTTAATTACCAAATCCACCACCTTAATTACCAAATCCTGAACCTCCAAAATTAAAATGGAATTATTAACGACCACCACCACCACTACCTCCTCTAAAGAATTATGAAAACATTTCTTCAAAACCACCTCCAAAATTATGAAATCCTCCTCCACCACCTTATTATTATTATTATTCATGTTTATTTACACCTTCTTCACCATATTAATCATAAATCTATCTTTTCTCTGGATCTTTAAGTGTTTCATAAGCATTTACTATTTTTTAGAATTATTTTTAAGCCTATTCAATAATAAGAATAATTAATTACTTTTTCTTCATTTCCCTTATTTTTATCTGGATGATATTTAAGAGATTATTTCTTAAAAGCCTTCTTTATTTCTGCATCACTTGCTCCTTTCTTTAATCCTAATAATTGATAATAATCTTCTCCTGCTAATACAAACAATATCAAAATTGCCAGCAACACGAATTTCATTAATTTTAATTTATTCTAGAATTTTATTTAAATAACAGACACAATTTAAAATGTCTACGTCCCCTACAGGTGTTTAACGTTATGACAATTCTCCATATGTAACCAAAAAATAATAACAACCACAATATCCCATCCCTTAACAATACCAATAAACAACTTAAGAACTCAATTAGCCAGAATATTATGATGATAGATATCGAGAATTTGAAGAAAGAGAAGAACAATACAATTATTAAATTTAAAAAATGAATGATTATATTCAAGTAACTACCATTTAAAATGATAGCAATTACAACATGATTTAGATGTTACTGAACATGCTAAGTAAGGATTTGAATCTGATTATCAAAAAGCTGCATATGAACTATCTCTATATAAAGATCAATTAAAGAAATTATATACCATTTATCAATAATAAACTGCTTAATTTGAAACAATTAAAAAAAAAACACAGGATTCCAATCTTAATGTTGAAAAAGCATATGAAAAATAATTTGAAATAAAAAATGATGTTTAAAATTTAATTTTAGACAGAGATCTATTGTTAAATAAATTAGAATTAGGTGATAAATAATATAATTTTGATGTTCAAAGTTTGACTCAATAACTTAATGATAAGAATGCTGAAATTTAAGATTAGCGGAAAAGAATTAATGAATTAACAGAATTAAAAAGAAAAGCTGATGAAGAGATAGCATCTTTGAGATTTACATTAGATCATTAAACTGCTAGATTAGAAGCTGAATTAAGAGAAAAAGTACTAAAATTAGAAGCACTTGATAAATAGTTTGCTGAAGCACTTTATCTTAAAGATAATGAATTAGTAGATGCTTTCGATAAAATTAGAATACTAGAACATGAGGTTAGAAGAATATTAGATCTTAATAGAAGTTATGCATAAGAATTAAGTATGTTGGCAAGAGATAATAGATTTAAATAGGAAGAAATAACAAAAGTTAGGGAAGATGCAGTAATTTATATTTAATATTTATAGAAACCAGCTTTACCATAATAAATAACAGTTTAATCTAGTGGTATGGAACCTAGAATGCCACCAGCTTGGGCTGAAAAATTTCATATTAAAATAGATGCTTGTTTAGATTTATTTGAAAGAAACCATGCTAAATCGTTAAAATAACTTTGTATTAATCTTTGGAAATCCAAAATGGAATTAAAAGCAAGAAATAAATAGAATAAAACAATGGTTGAAGAAAATTCAAATCTTGGTAAAAGTGTAGCTATAGGTGGAGGATCTGATATGAGAGTTACTACATATTTTATTGATTCTTTTGTAGCTGCCATTACTTTTGCTAGGGATGCAATTTCTAATGTAGTTTTTGATGTTTTTGTTAAAAGTGTTAACAAAGCAAATAATAAAAAACTAAATTCTTTTGTTCTTTTCTTTGAATCTCTTAAAGAAATGCAACAAAAATCAAGTAAAGGATTATGGTTGGCTTTAGAAACTTATGCCAAACTAAGAAAAGCTTTACGTCATTCTGTTCCAATCCTTATAGATGCAAAAGTTTAAAGTGGATTACTTTAAAAAGTTGAATTAGCTATGGGTAAATTACTGAAACATGATATGGATTTCAGAAATAATATAAATAAATGGTTAGAAGGAACTTTAGCTTTTACAGTATAAAAGAAAGAAGCAGAGGCGTATGATAAAAATAGAGATTATTTATTCTTGTTTAGATTATTAACAGTTAAATATAGAATCAAATTTCCACTCTAAGGAAAGACGTTCGAAGTTGATGTAGATATTGAAACAACTCTAGAACATAAAATTTGTTATGCATTAAGAAAAGTTGTTAAATAATAATGATTATTAAATTTAATATGCGCTCACTTATATGTAGATTTCAATTTGCATTCTATCCCAATTCAAAGCTTAGATTTAAGAATGTTGATCTCAAACACCAATTATTTAATTTAACCAGCTTACCTTAGCCTAAAATCTAATAGATTCTTTTCGATGGTTTTTATGCTATGATGATGTCGTTAATGAATTCCATTAAATATCCCTACCAATATTCCAACATTTAAATCCTTTCTTGCTATTAAAAAGTATAATGTAATGATGAAGAATTTGGGATTCAACCATTTTTGATATTCATTTCATATTATAGAGTCTTTATGGTGGTTTTTAAAAATAGCTTGTATAATTTAGTGTATTATTTTTGGAAAATGAATTTATATTACAAAGAATTATGTTAGATTTTAATAAACTAAATCAGGGTTATAAGGCAAAGTCTTAATTGGTCTTATATAACTTTGATTCAATAATAAAGAATGTATTGATGCTATTGCTAGAGATCTTAAAATATTTAAATATTTAGTATATCTTAATTATTGTATTTAATGATGAAGTACTTAAGAAATCCAATGCATTAATTAAATAATTAATATAAAATAATCCTTGCATTAAAAGAATAATTTGATGAATATTTTTTGATGGAGGACAAAGATTTTAAAGATAAAATCATCGGGATTTAATTATATTCTCTATATTTCATCTCAAATTAATATAGAAAATCAGATAGCAATTTTAAAAATAAACTTTAGAATACGAAAAATTTATACTTAAGCTTGATGATTTTAAAAATGAATCTCTAATAGATATTATAAATATGGCTAGTTTATTTGATTAAGAAAAATTAATTCTTGAGAAAGTTTAAAATAGAATGCTATTTTTGAATATGAATCTTTACGATAATATATAATTTTTATTCTGCATTGAAAAATATTCTAATTATTAAGCAGCTGTAATAAATATTTATTCTTGTGAAATTCAAAATTTCCAATTACCTAAAGTTTTATAGTCTTATCAAGATGAAAAGAAAATCTAAATTAAATTGATTGATTGATATAGTAAAAAAGATTAGACAGAAAAATGTCTACACAATTTTTAATTCATAAGGCAACTCTAACATTTTTAAGGATTCATGGAAAATAATTTTGAATAAAATTTATTTTTATTTGAAAAGAAAGGGTTAATTGAAATATATTAAAGAAAGCAGAGTTGAATGTTATAAATAATTTTACAAAAATAAAAAAGTAATTAATTTAATGATATAATTTTCAATTGTTATGAACTATAGTATCTTATAGATTACAGAATTTGAGATATTAATTTAGAAAATTTAAATATTTCTAAATTGAAAAAAATGCAAAAGAGTAATGATTTGTAAAATGAGTTTCTTGAGGTAAAACAAAATAAATATGATGATGTTGTATAAGATAGGAAAATGAGTAATAAAATGATTTTCTTGTAATTGATAGAGCTAGTCATTTCAATATTAGACTTGATACAATAACTTAGAAATCATATAAGAAGAAAATGTTATAAAAATATAATATCAATTTAAAATCAATAACTTGAAATGAGAATCAAGGTATGATTTGTTTGTTATTATATAATTAGATATATAAATATTATTTCATTTATTAATACTTAGACTATGGCCAGATTTATTTTTGTAGAAAAGTAAATATGGAGTTTCTTCATCACTAGGATATGATATTATTAATATTCTTACATTAATTAAGAATTTAAATCTTAATTGGTTAATTCATATTTATTAATTTAATCATCATCAAAACAAATCCAAGTTTCAGGTTTAGACATTGATCTAGCATAACAAGAATAATGTCCTGAATAACTGTTTTTTCCCAAATGCACAATAAATGCATATAAGATATATGTACTATCATGAGTATCAAGATATGATTATTGAAATACTTATCTCATATCTATTTCAAATTTTAGAGGAACTTTTTAAAGTATCTTTGTCATTTATTAAGTTTGAGCATCATATTAAAATCTGTTTAAATATAAAAATATACCTTTATATAGTCATAAACAAAACAGGAGGTAAGTTTAATATTTACAAAGACTTTTTAATATCATTAGATCTACGATTACATTTTTCACAAGTAAATTCTATTTATTCAACCTCATATACTTATGCAATCATATCTTTTAATTCAGTATGTTTATTTAAATGCAAATCAATTCCTAAAAACTTTTCAATTTAACCTAATGAAACATCACAATTAGGACATTCTATAACTGATCTATGAGAACCAAAGAAAATGTTTTCTAATATTTCTTAATATTCCTTTGGTATATATTTAAGTAGATCTTCTAAAAAATGATGGACAAATTCTCCAACATCTTATTAATCATTTGTATTACTATATGGAGGTCTAAGTAATCTCTTTAATTCATAAGGTGAACAAAAACCAGACTCTTAATAATTTAATAACATAAACAATTTTCTTAATGCATTATATTATTTAGCATCTGGAATTGAATTCATCAAAATGAATTTCCTAAAACTATCTGTCATATAAAGTGTTTGCAAAATACTATTCATAAAACAAGTATTAGTAAGATTTTCTAATCCAACAAAATTGTCATAATTAGATCTATCATATAAATTATCTTCAAAATTTCTATATTTTAAAATTTGACAATCCCATTATATATGATCTATTTAATTGTATTAATCATAACATCTTTCTCTTGTCAGATTTAATAATTTTGGAAATTATTCATGATTGTGTAATCTATTCTAATATTTTTTATAAATAGCACTCATAAATGCATATAATTTATCAAAAATTAATCGATCATTCCATTTTAAGTCAATCAATAATTTTAATCTATCACACATTATTTTAATATGTTGATCTTTAAATAATTCTTGTCTTTTAGACATACCTATTAAAAATACCTGTAATAAATCTAGAATATTAGTATTTAAATGTAATTAAGATAATAATTATGGTAAGATGACTTACACATAAATTTCACTTAAGATTAAATATGAACTTTAATTATAATTTTAACGCATTTATTCCTCTAATATATCTGTAATTTCTTATAAAATTGCTAAGTTCTCATTTTATATGCTATATTTTAATAGACCTTTAAATATTTTGACAGGTTTATCTGGGTTATCAAAATAATTAATTAAAAAATAATTTTTGTTTTTATTAATTGCGTGACCTAATGTTGTGTTTCCAATTTTTTTGTATAAAATATGCAAACATATTCCTTTTTATTCAATAGCTTAATCAAATATAGTTGCAATAAGCATTAACCAATCATGTTCTCTATTCTAATTCATACTATCCTTACATTATTAAATCAGAGAATCAGCTAATTTTTTCAATAATTCTTCATCCTAATAATCTCTAAAAGCTTTTAATATTAATTATAGTAATTCTGGATTATATGTCATATCTTTAGGACACAATATACTTACTAATTCAATTACTCTTTATTTATTTAAACATAAATGCTCTTCAATTGTTCCTTATTATCGAAACTTTCTTATTAATCTCTCTGTCACATATCCTAATTACTTAAGTAATAATTTATGTGAATCAACACGACAATTTTATACAACATATTTTGCATATAATCCAACCATTTCTAAATCTTCTAAAGACTCTATTATTCTTTTAAAAACACCCTCATTATAATCCATACTATAAGATGCCTTATCTGGAAGAAGACCGCCAAAATTTTTATCTAATGCTATATCTAATATTTCATAAGCATTATGAGCAGGTTTCTCTACATGAATACTCTTATATAGGTTTTCAAGTTCAGATGGAGAAAGTCTTTTATCTAAAAAATGTATTATTTCTCTCTTTTCTTGTAGACTTTTAGCTTAAATAAATTTCTGATCCATATATTATGATTATTAATTATAATCATAAATAGAATAATACCATCTATTTTTCAAATTCCAATAATCAAAAAATCATAAATATATCATGCTAACAACTTTTAATTCATCAAATTCAATTTTCAAAAAGGATAGATATCGTTTGATTTCATTTCTCTTGCTTAAACATTTAAGTAATTCTTATTTCTATTTATTTAGAGACACATCATAAGGATATTTTCATGTAAAATTTAAACATTAGGATTTTGCTTAAAAAAAAAAACCATCATTAATTACGCAACCTTAAAAATGATTTTGAAGCTAAACAGTTGACTCTTGAATATTTTGGAAGTTTTCAACTGATTTCTGACATTTTGGAATTACAAATTGATGCAAATTGCTTAGTCGATATTTAAGAATTATGTTATTATCTATCAAATTGAGTATTTAAACATTTAATTTTTAATTTTTAATTATCACTATCATCTCTACCAAAATCAAAAAATTTTTCAATCTTAAATAATATTATTATGTTTTGACAAAAAGAAAAAAATTGTTGCGTATTTAAAATTATTCTTATAAATCAAGAACCAAAACTTATAAATGTTTCATTTGATTTTACTTATTTAAAATAAATGAACTTTTAAAATTATTTTTTAGAAATTAAGAATTATAATTAATTGATTATTAGAAACAAAATAGAATAAATTTATTTCGTATTTTGTCAATTATTTAAAGTTTTTTACATTAACATAATAAGTTCATAAACTAGTATCAAATAAATATGTCATGAACAAACCTTTTAGATATAAAAAAATAAAATAATTTATTATCAACATTTTATTAATCAAGGATTTTATAAATATTATATCTAAATATTTAGAAGTTTGAAAAATTTACAATGTTTAACTATATGAGATTTATTAATGAGGATAGCTCAGAGAAATATCTTGACCAAAATGATAATTAATCAGCTTCAAATTTTTTAGCCTTCCATTCCTATTATAATGAAGTAAAAGGTCCATATTTATAATAATTAGGATCAGAACTTATTAAATTAAGAGAAAGAAGAACATCTTTAACATATATTTTAAACTGATAACTCAAATAATCAATTAAGGACCTCTTCTTCTTAACTTGATTAGCATAAATAAGATCAAGGTTAGTAAAATGGAGAGACTGAAACTAAACTTAATAATATTAAAAGAAAACCGTATTTGAAAACATAAAAAAAAATTTCTAAAAATGAACCAATTGTTAAAAAAGGTGGGAACAAAAAATCAGAATAAAAAATTGAAACCAAAAATTTACCCAAATTCTTTATAAATTCCTTCTTGAATAGATTGGAGATAAAATACTAAGAAAATCCATCACAAAATATCAAAATTAAGAAAAAAATCAATAAATTCGAAAAAAAGCCATCTTCTTTGATAACATTATAAGAGATGCTTAAAGATCCAATCATTAATGATGTTGCTTAATAGTATATTTGTAGTTTTGATTTTCTTCATCAAATATTTAAATCAGAGAGATTATAAGATGTATTACCTCCCATAAAATATATAAATAAACTTTATAAAGGATGTTTTAATCCAAGTATCTTGAATTAATGGAAAGAATATTGATATATTACATCATAAATAAAAACATCATTTATATCATTTAAATATTCGAATCATAATTTCAGTTGTGAGAATTTATAGAGCAACGTCAAAATAAAGTCGTATATTTATTAAATTATTTCTATTGGTTTTGTAAATTAAATATTATTTGTAAATTTAGATATATGATTAGCTTATGCGATTATAAGAACAAATAAAATAGTGAGAAAAACAGAATCTTATAGAAGCAGTAATAAATAATTTTATGATTCGTTAATTATTTAAAGTCACCCATCTAATTTTATTCTTAGTTATTTTCATCCACTTATTGTACTTTTTTCTATATTAACAAATTTTATTCTTGCTCTTTATCAATTTATTTACATCAGTTATTAATTTTTCATTTTTAATTAATTTTATTCTATACTTAATTTTCTTTTTATTATTCTACTTTTTTATCTTTCTTCCTTTTCTTCTTTAATTACTCTTACCTTTTAAATTATTCCTATTCAGCTAACATTTTAGCTTGTTCCTTTTATTTTTTCTTAATTTTTTCATATATCTCTCTTTTTTTCCTATGTGATAGAAACTTTTATCCTACTTTTTTATTTTGGAAAGGGAAGTATAGATATAAATGAATTATACTTCCATTACTTTTAATTTTATCTCCTTCATTTTGTCGTAATAAATGAAATAAATCACAAAATATCAATATAAAGAATAAACATAATAAAAGATAATTCATTTTTTTTTGGAAATGATTTTTTAGATAGGAACTCTTTATTATTTGTCAAATAAATGCTATTTTAAAAAATTGAGTGATTATTAAGAATTTTGTTTGTGATTGACTTCTTTACCTAAAGTTTCAATAGTAACTTTTTCATTAAATTTCTTAATAACTATGATAATGAAATAAATAATACTTTTTTTTGATTTGATTTGCATAGGTATAGTAGTTGCTTATTAAATTTAAGGCATTTTAATAGATTTAATAACTTTTTCAGACAATTTTTCATTTAAATTTCTTTGAAAGGATTCATCAATTTTATTATTAGTAAAATGTGATTGTGTACTACTACTTTATTCAGGAGGTTCATCTTCAAATAAATTTTTTTGTTTAGCCTTTAATTGTATTTCTTTATCTTTTTTGATTTTTTCTTTGATTTATTCTTTCTATAATTGTTTTTTTAAGTGAGTTTATATTTTGTAATCAGCTACTTATTTTTTTCTTTATGCTTCTGCTTATTTTGCAACTTCAAAAGGTATGATTTAAAGTTCTGAATCACTGCCAGACATTAATTAATAATTAATAAAACAGAATAAATAAATTTATGATAATCATAATCATTAGGTGTTAAGTAATGTTTAATATTATTCAATTTATTCAGCCCAATATCTTTTATTATCTGTAATCTATTCCATAAATTCAGCTAACTAAGGAATAATTTATTATAATGTATTATAGTAAGGTAATACCTAAAAAGATATAAAATTTAGAATTACCATGAAATCTATAAATCCAATCTAACTTTTAGCAACATTGGTTGTTCTTCTATCACATAACATAGTAATTGGAAGTCCTAATTCTTTTTCTTTATCTCCTTATAGCCAGAATTCTCCTAAGACTCTAAAAGTCCATTATTCATAATTTTTAATTGGTTTAAAAGGATTGCTGATATCTGCAGCATGAAGCAAAGTATCAAAGCAAATACCTTTGTCTTTATTTCCAGGATCAAAATCATTAGATGCCAATCTTGCCTTTAATTTATTGAAATCTAATAATTTAATCCTTCTCAAAAATACCTTTTCCATGCATTGCATTATCAGTACTTAAAATCATACTTATGGATTTCTCTCTAAAATATTTAAAATCTTATAATGAAAAGTTCTTAAGTAATTCAGTATCTCTTAAATATTTAAATAGAGTTGCAACATGATGCTATTCTAATGATGATTTATCATTATATGTCATAGCTAATTCATGTCTAGTATTATTTAAAAATATATTATTTAATCCTGGATGATCTACATCATGAGCAGCTGCAGATAACAATAAAATTGAATAATCTAATTTACTTAATTTTCCAATCTCTTTAAAGTTACATTTCTCTATAAAAAAATATACTGTATGAGTGACATCAAAAGCATGGATTACATTATGATATAGATTCTCTTTATGATAATTAGACCCTAATAAATCTATACATTTTTTAAAATGATCAGGATATATCTTTAAATTACTAAATAACTATTCTTTTTCAAAATAATAACACATTAAATGAGTTAAGATTGCACTATCATATTTTTTAAATAAAGAGAAGTAATCATAATCTAAATTTAGGATATTATCCTAAAAATCTTGTCTTAAGGATTCAGGTAAATTTGTTTCATTTGAAAATACTATATCAATTGATACAGAACGCTTAGAATCCTATGAAATTATTTATTAATTTTAATGTTAATTTAACCAACCTAAAGCTTCACTTTTACGACCTTCAATTATTGGTTCATAAACTGTATTATTTGAAATATGAGTAATTCCCCAATTTAATTATTTTATTATATCTGGATCTTCAAATTAATCAGCTAAATCACGCATAATCTCAATCACTTTTTCAACAGGGGATCTTACAGAATATCTTAATCCTGCATTATTAATTTTTTTAACTTGATTGTACTATTTTTAATTAGTAAAAATATTTACTTTACGAAACACTAAAAACAATCTTAAAAATCTGAATATACCTCTCAATACTTTACTTATAGTTGTGAATGCATCTCCTTATAGATTTAAATCCAAAATAATTAATACTATAGATGCTATTATTATTAAAGCATCAAAAAATGACCAGCAATCTGAAAAATAAACCTAAGATTACATAAAATAATTTACAATTAACCCATTTGTATAACATCTAACTGATATTTCTAAGACAAATAGAATAAGTATAACTAGTTCTACAATCTTAGTAATAAATAATGTTTATTCTATATTCGAATCCTCTTTAGCATCATTAGCTATTTATTTAATCAATTTATTTACATGTGAATGAAAAATTGATAAACACCAATAGAGTGAATAACACAACTAATGCAATTACTGCTTTATCTATCAATGGAATTCCTTAATTATGCTTGTCAGTATTTCTATTTTTAGATTGACTATTACTCATCTGCAATAACATGATCATAACCTTCAATATTATATGAAGATCTACGATCTCCTATTATATTAGATATCTCCTTTGATCCTCTAGGAACAACTTTTGCAGTAGCTAATGCAAAGTTCCTATTTGTCTCTTCCTTTAAGTTTTATTGTTCTGACATATTAATTATTTTTATAAATTATATTATACTAACTGCATTTATTGTTGTAGCTTTCTAAATAGAACTAAAAAGAATCTTAATCTTTCTATAATAATTAAGTATCCTATTACTATTAGTTCAATTCAATCATTTTTTAATTTCAAATTACATAATTATAACAATTAAATTATATGTATTTATATTATTTCAGAAGTTTTATTGTTGTTGCTTAGAATAATTTCTTTGTATTTCAAAATAACCTCTTAAATTATAATAATACATAAAAATACCTGATGAGACTAGTTTCAGGATAAAGTTAAGTAACATTTTCTATTGGTAATTGTTCAGATCTTACTACTATAGTCAAATAATTTCCTGGTGTAAACTGGTCTATCTTCTAAGACACACATTTATCTTTATTGATTAAATTATAATCATTACAATTTGAATCATCCAAAATCATCTAATCCAATTTATTTATGTCCTTTTCATGTTTTATTTAAAATTTCCCTAAATCTATCTAAAGCTCAGATAACTTAACACCTCCCTAAAATATTTAGAGATATTCCTTCTCATTGAATTTCATTTCTAATAGATCATTTAATAACTTTGTGTAAAACTTCTTTATATTAGAATATATGCATAACTTCCAACTATTTTATTTTAATTAGATTATTTGCTAATTCTTATATTTCTACTTTTTCCTATTGCAATAAGTATCCACCAACTCATAACCTATACGTCTTAACATATCCTATGCATCTTCATATAACTCACCAATATTTTCTATTTCTACATAATAAAATGTGTTTGAGAGGTATTTTCCAAATTTAATCAACTTGTTGCATTCTAACTCTTAATAATTTTCTATTAAATAATTCAATTACTATTAAGACAAGACAATTATTATTTTATTTCCAAGACCAACTTCTGATATAAGAATTGATTCATCCTACTCTTATTAAATCTAGCTCAACAATTTATTTATCCTCTATTAAATATTTGTCTCAAAATATAAATAATTATATAACTCCATAGCTATATAACGACCCTTTTCATCTACTTACAATTATTCAAATTATTGTTTACTAATTAATCCAATCTATTAAATCTTTGTTTATTTTGATTCTATTCCATAAGTNGCAATAACATGATCATAACCTTCAATATTATATGAAGATCTACGATCTCCTATTATATTAGATATCTCCTTTGATCCTCTAGGAACAACTTTTGCAGTAGCTAATGCAAAGTTCCTATTTGTCTCTTCCTTTAAGTTTTATTGTTCTGACATATTAATTATTTTTATAAATTATATTATACTAACTGCATTTATTGTTGTAGCTTTCTAAATAGAACTAAAAAGAATCTTAATCTTTCTATAATAATTAAGTATCCTATTACTATTAGTTCAATTCAATCATTTTTTAATTTCAAATTACATAATTATAACAATTAAATTATATGTATTTATATTATTTCAGAAGTTTTATTGTTGTTGCTTAGAATAATTTCTTTGTATTTCAAAATAACCTCTTAAATTATAATAATACATAAAAATACCTGATGAGACTAGTTTCAGGATAAAGTTAAGTAACATTTTCTATTGGTAATTGTTCAGATCTTACTACTATAGTCAAATAATTTCCTGGTGTAAACTGGTCTATCTTCTAAGACACACATTTATCTTTATTGATTAAATTATAATCATTACAATTTGAATCATCCAAAATCATCTAATCCAATTTATTTATGTCCTTTTCATGTTTTATTTAAAATTTCCCTAAATCTATCTAAAGCTCAGATAACTTAACACCTCCCTAAAATATTTAGAGATATTCCTTCTCATTGAATTTCATTTCTAATAGATCATTTAATAACTTTGTGTAAAACTTCTTTATATTAGAATATATGCATAACTTCCAACTATTTTATTTTAATTAGATTATTTGCTAATTCTTATATTTCTACTTTTTCCTATTGCAATAAGTATCCACCAACTCATAACCTATACGTCTTAACATATCCTATGCATCTTCATATAACTCACCAATATTTTCTATTTCTACATAATAAAATGTGTTTGAGAGGTATTTTCCAAATTTAATCAACTTGTTGCATTCTAACTCTTAATAATTTTCTATTAAATAATTCAATTACTATTAAGACAAGACAATTATTATTTTATTTCCAAGACCAACTTCTGATATAAGAATTGATTCATCCTACTCTTATTAAATCTAGCTCAACAATTTATTTATCCTCTATTAAATATTTGTCTCAAAATATAAATAATTATATAACTCCATAGCTATATAACGACCCTTTTCATCTACTTACAATTATTCAAATTATTGTTTACTAATTAATCCAATCTATTAAATCTTTGTTTATTTTGATTCTATTCCATAAGTTTCTTTTAATTAATTTCTAAAATCTATTGAATTTTTATTTGATTACACAACTATACATGTTGTACCTGCAAAAAATTAATCACAAATAGAAGATACTTATTGATAATTCAATTTAGTATTAATTGCAATACAATCATCACGAAAAATCAATTCTAAATCATTCATTTTAATTTCTTATGTTTTCAAGAAATTTCTTAAACTTTATTCCCAATCTTTTAAATACAATCCAGCAGATTCTTTAAGTTTATATTAAATTGATTTTTTATCAATTCCTACCAATAGTACTTAACGAACAAATTGTTGAGAAATGTGATGAATTTAAATCAATTATAAAATCTTTTCTTCTTCAATAATTTTTTTATTTTTTTCTTACTTGAAATTTGACGATAATTAGATTTCATGACAAAATTCATTAAGTTCATTAATTTCACTGCTATCACTACTATCAAAACTATTATAATCTTTACTTAAAGATTCCATAGAGTTAAAAGTTCCTCCATTTGAGTATCCAGATTAGTTATGTTATTAATCATGAATTTATATTTTATTAGATTATTAATTATTATCTTTGGATAACTTAGACTATTGCTCACTTGAAAAACTACTTTAATTTTATTAATATTTAGAATTGATTTCAGGGAGTGCTGATTACCCTCTCCATTCCTAAGGAAATAATTGAGGAACAAATGATTCTTTATCTTTGAGTTATTAAGGTAATATAGTAGATTTACCACATTAGGAATATAATAATGTAGATTTACAACTTTGAAATGATTATGATAATAAAGATATTTCCAATGATTTTTTTTTAATAATTTGATTAAATTTGATTCTTAAATCAATAATATCTTTAATAATTTTGAAAGCCAGAGTATTATCTCTTTATTTAGAAAAAAATAAACATTATTTAAATCCAAAATTAGAAATATAATTTTAAACTTTGGTTTCAAATCTTCTATCAATTTCTTTGACAATAGATAGAATTGAATTGAGTTTATATAATCTAACAGGTTAATTGCATTTTTTCTTCAATATTCCTTCCAAATCAAGAATAAATTTATCAAAATCATCACATAAATGAAATAATTCCATATTAAATATTTCTAATGATTATTAATTTAAAAAATCATTAATATTTTATTCAGCTTATTAACAATATAGAAGATTTGATGAATATATTTTAAATAAAATTTTCCATCCATCATCAACTAATTTAATTAAGACTTTATTTTATAATTGGAATTATTCTACATCATTTTCAGAATAGAAAAGTATAAAATCAATATAAGTCATTGATATTTATTATAGAGGATCTGCATCATTAAAATATTCTCTATTGATGGTAGGTCTTAATTCATATTTAGGTGTAAAATTGATAGATTAATTGTATTCATTAATCCATGTTTAAAACAATGAAGTGATTTTAGATTCTTTTCTTTTCGGAATCCAAGCAATAACAAAAGATTCATACTTTTCTAAATCAAAATCTTTAATATAACCAGTCTATTCTTATAATTGTTTTTATTCTTTAATCAACTTATCTTTAACAAATAAACAAGTTCCTCTATATTTAGTATAAAGCTCTTTATAATTTTTGGAATAGAATATGGAAGTGAATGGTTTATATGAAACGAGAGATCGTTAATCTTTCATGATATAGATCATCTTAAATTCTTAATAGGCGATGTATTCAATTTTGAATTAAGCAACACGTAATTAATCTTCATCATTACCTTATTAAATATAAAGTAGAAATATACCTGCAAGAAATATTGCTTTAGGTTCAAAAATAAGATGAGTGTTTGTATTTTAGAGTATTCCTGTTAAGATATTGACAAAGTTCATCCAGATGAATGTTTCTGTAGACAAATTAAGCTATTTTTTATGTAGGATCATGAGATTTGAATAGGCTCCATTATAGTGGTTTTTATGAAACATTAATGTAGTTGTATGATTAGAGGTTGATTTTGCACAAAAATGTGAAGAAATAATTTGGGATGGTTTTATTTAGGTGTTAAANATTCTTTATCTTTGAGTTATTAAGGTAATATAGTAGATTTACCACATTAGGAATATAATAATGTAGATTTACAACTTTGAAATGATTATGATAATAAAGATATTTCCAATGATTTTTTTTTAATAATTTGATTAAATTTGATTCTTAAATCAATAATATCTTTAATAATTTTGAAAGCCAGAGTATTATCTCTTTATTTAGAAAAAAATAAACATTATTTAAATCCAAAATTAGAAATATAATTTTAAACTTTGGTTTCAAATCTTCTATCAATTTCTTTGACAATAGATAGAATTGAATTGAGTTTATATAATCTAACAGGTTAATTGCATTTTTTCTTCAATATTCCTTCCAAATCAAGAATAAATTTATCAAAATCATCACATAAATGAAATAATTCCATATTAAATATTTCTAATGATTATTAATTTAAAAAATCATTAATATTTTATTCAGCTTATTAACAATATAGAAGATTTGATGAATATATTTTAAATAAAATTTTCCATCCATCATCAACTAATTTAATTAAGACTTTATTTTATAATTGGAATTATTCTACATCATTTTCAGAATAGAAAAGTATAAAATCAATATAAGTCATTGATATTTATTATAGAGGATCTGCATCATTAAAATATTCTCTATTGATGGTAGGTCTTAATTCATATTTAGGTGTAAAATTGATAGATTAATTGTATTCATTAATCCATGTTTAAAACAATGAAGTGATTTTAGATTCTTTTCTTTTCGGAATCCAAGCAATAACAAAAGATTCATACTTTTCTAAATCAAAATCTTTAATATAACCAGTCTATTCTTATAATTGTTTTTATTCTTTAATCAACTTATCTTTAACAAATAAACAAGTTCCTCTATATTTAGTATAAAGCTCTTTATAATTTTTGGAATAGAATATGGAAGTGAATGGTTTATATGAAACGAGAGATCGTTAATCTTTCATGATATAGATCATCTTAAATTCTTAATAGGCGATGTATTCAATTTTGAATTAAGCAACACGTAATTAATCTTCATCATTACCTTATTAAATATAAAGTAGAAATATACCTGCAAGAAATATTGCTTTAGGTTCAAAAATAAGATGAGTGTTTGTATTTTAGAGTATTCCTGTTAAGATATTGACAAAGTTCATCCAGATGAATGTTTCTGTAGACAAATTAAGCTATTTTTTATGTAGGATCATGAGATTTGAATAGGCTCCATTATAGTGGTTTTTATGAAACATTAATGTAGTTGTATGATTAGAGGTTGATTTTGCACAAAAATGTGAAGAAATAATTTGGGATGGTTTTATTTAGGTGTTAAATATAATAATTATTATAATATTCAATCAAATTAAGAACGATCATCTATTTTAGCATCTACAACTAAAGTAATGTAATATTGATACTCATATCTTCGCATTTCCTTTCCAATTACATATCAACCACTGGCATGTGGAATGGAAAACTAACATGAAATTATGGCCGTATTTGTAATGTACCATATTGAATCATCTAATTTAATGGATGATAAGGATAGAAATATTATTATGGATAATATGGTTAAGGAGGTGGAGGTGGAGTAGGAATAGTTTATTATTATCTTATTGGAATCATTGGTTGTGTTTTTACACGTTTTGCTATTTAACATTCTAATGGTTTTCTTCCTCTCTTTTTTGGTTCACTTTATTCAACTTATAATTTTGGTTTAGGACCTCTCTTTTTAGGCATTACAGCTTTTGATGGATATGTACTTGAATCATTTTAAATTTTATTTTCATCTCTTGGTTTATAATCTTCATCAATTATTTTTAGAATCACATGTACAAAATCATGTTTATTAAAACTATTGATATGATCTGAAGATTTTATATGCTATATTTTTAAATATATTATACTTCCAAATAATCTACATAAGGTTTACGACACACACCACAATATCTATGTTTACGACCAGGTTTAGGAATTTACTATACTTAATTCTAAACTTATACCAATTTTGTCTTCTTCATTGTATATTCTTATATCTTTCTTTGATGATCATCTTTATATTTTTACATGCTTCTTAAGTAGTCATTCTAATTTTAATAACATTAAAACTATTCTTACTCTGTCTACTTCTAATATGAAACCTGGCAAACATTATTATTCATCTTAATTAAAGACTGGAACGATATTTTCAAAACAGGCCAGCTTTTGAATTATATTTTATATCTGTTACAGCATCGTTGTACAAAGGACAGAAATCAATGTTAGTGATTTACTTAAACCAACACTTTTAACTTTTTGGATGGAGATTAAATTAATGATCTGGACACTTCTATTAGCATTTGCGTTTCCCCTATCCTGAAATTTTCTCTCCAGCCATTTAAATTAATTATAATATATTTGGATACGATTGTTTTACTATTTTCGAAATCATTAACCTTTTGACATCATTCATAACAGCAATTCAATTTCATCACATCATCCTAAATTATAAGGGGATATTAAATCTTTAAGTTTTATTAAAAATGTAATACATTGATCAACGAAATGAAATTTCAATTAAATCAGTTCAAACTAAATAAAAGCAAAAATGAACTCTCTCTTTATCAAATATTTTTACAATGTTTATGTATATCAATCTTTCCAAAATAAAGAAAGAATTTTTTATCAATATGAAAAAGAAATAAACGAATTATAAATCTTAAAAAATTATCAAAATCTTAAAGTATTCAAAGAGTATTTTAAATTTTAAAATAGATAGTTTTATATCTAGTTTGTTTTAGAAAATAAAGAGTTAAATCATCTCTGAAAGGTTTTTAGAAAGTTTATGAAATAAAAAATAATATTAAATTAAGTGATATTTTGAAAGGAATATTGTAAAAAGAATTTCTTTCAAAGTTACAGAGAATTGTAATGATTTGAGGATACTTTTAGAAATTGGAACTCAAAGAGATGAATATATTAATAGGATTCCACAATTTTTAGTTTCTGTATTTTTAATTGAGAACTAATTTCATGAGTTAAGGTTTTCGATTAGAAATGTAGTAAAGGAAGTATTTACAGATAATTTTTAATTTATGTATTTTTATTCTTCCTTTGTATACATAAAAAAGATGAAGATCTTAAACTATTTTTCAGATCAAAACTATTATACACCATAATGACATTTGTAGTTCGTGAAAACGCAAAAAATTCTTATGCTTCGTTATTAACCAACACTCTTAATTAGATAATCTAAATCTTATTGGAATAAGGAAAGAATATTTTTAATAAATAAGTCTTATAAATTGGCTTATGAGGAAAAATATAAGAATTTCACAGTAAAATTAATTACTAACCTGTTTTTGATAAAGAAAAAAATACTCAATGTTAAGATAAAATCAAGGCTTTAGTAATCCTACAAAAAAAGGATAAATTATAAGAATAATAAATAAAAAATTTGGTTTATAGATTTTTAAAAGAAACTATAAGAAGAATTTTAAGGATATAAAACCTAAAGATTATACCAATCTATTCTTTAAATTAGAGAATCTTTTTGTAGTTGCTCCATTTAGAATAAGAAATTTCAATTTAATTTAAATTTTTAGAAAACAAGAATAACACTCCATTCCGCTCATGATGATGAAAAACTTTAACTGATGAATTTTAGTTTTTTGGCTATTTCAAAGTTTGTCCCTCCTATGATAAACCATTCAATAATTTAAAGAATTTTGCCAAAGAACATTTAATGATATACTAATTTATTTATCAAATAGAACTGTTATTGTTTTCTAATTGACTGAATGATTTTGCTGTATTCTTTAAACAAATTCAAAGAAAAAATTATTATGATATAACGATTATTAAATTTAAAATGTATTCCCTATAGAAATTATTGCCTAATAATAAAATTCAAGTAAAGCCTGGAGCATTCTCATAGCATCAGAAATTAAATTAGAGTGTCGATGGTGTATTGCCAATTAATTAAAAATCTTCTTAATAACTTAAGACACAAATCTAAATTCTCAACAAAAAAGAACCACAAAGATAGAATAATAAAAAATAAGAATTGATATATATCCTAGAAAATGCATAACTTAAAGAAAAGTAAACTAAATCAGTATCACCTAATACAACTCCTCAATAATAAAAAAGTAACAGAAAATTAAATTTTAATCATATTACAGAATAAGATGCACATTTTCTTAATTCAAGTAATGCTATGGCAAATATGATTATTGAGAATATATTGAATAAAGATGTATATTATGAGAGAATTCGTTCAGAAAATCAAGATTTAAAAGATTAATCTTCAAAATTGCAATTAACTCTAAATGAATTGAAAAAAAAGTTTACAATATTAGAATCAACAAATAAAGAACTTAATTAAAATTTGTAAAATGAACGTCAACTGTATTAAAATTAACTAATTAATATAAATGAACAAATTTAATTGTTAAAACCATTAAAATCTAATCTTTAAATGGAATAGAAAAAAACTGAATCCTTAACTAAGTAGTTATAAGATTAAATTGCAATAAATAATGGATTAAAATCGTTTATTTGTGAAAATTGTTTAGTTTGCATTGAGTTCCTATCATTTTTTTAAAAAATTGTTTAGCATTTTCAACCCTCATTAGGGTTAGCATATGATTCTCTTATTTAGCTGTCAAAAAATTCAACTGCATTTATTTTAGAATTCATATCTAAAACATAAAATCTCAATTTACCAGCATTAAGAAATTGTGTATTACCAGAGGAATTTGATGTGAATGGATTCTTTACAAGAGTTGAATCTTTAAGACTTAATGAATCTTTTGAAATATCCTTTGGAAATAAAATCATGAATGCATAAAAAAATGTAAATTAAAAATCAAACCATAATCTTCCTCTTCTTGAACCTACAAAGCCAATTAGAAATGTCTCATTACAAGAATAATCCAATTAATTTTTTGATATTAGTGAACCTCTAACAGAATCTTAAATGGGTAGTCCTTATTTTACAGACCTAGAAATAATGGAAAAATAAAGAGTGCTAAGTAAAGAAAAATATAGAAATTAATTACCTTTATAACTTAATATATCTAAAAGAGTTAATCAAGATATAATTGATCACTCTTATTAGTTTTAATCATTCAAAAATAATGAAAATGAAATTAATATTCTTGATACTCTAATGAAAGAGGTTGCTTAAAATAAAGATCGTTGTTCCTCACTTCATAATGTTTTTTTGGATTAAAAAGAACATGACAAATAATCCAAAAGAAATAAAGAAAATTAATAATAAATTAATAATTAATATGTTATAGCAAAATATGATTATAAAGCATAAAAAGTAAAGATTTTAAATGATTTTGGTAGGATACAGATTTAAGTTTTAAAAAAGGAGATTAAATTAAGTTATTAAGGAGAACTACAAATGGTTGGTGGTATGGAGAAGACAAAAATTAAGTCAAAGGATACTTTCCACATAATTTTGTTTAGTCAGTGGGATGATTGTAGTTATATATAATTTCATTTTTTATAACAGCTCTCTACAGCATACCTATTTAACAATAATATAATTTCTTAAGTAGTTTCGATGACTAGATTGCTATTCTTTCCTATTTGATCTGAGATTGAAACACAATGAAATTTCTTAAAATATCAAAATTTTAAAATTACCTTATTTAAAGGCATATTTGCAAATTAAAAAATTTGGGTTATTTTATCTAACCATGATCGATCGAAAGAAATGAGGCTTGCAAAAGAAACTAATCCTTTCTTATCAACTTCATTCAAAATAATAATCTTTAATAATTCTTCAATTTATTGAAATTAATGTTTAATTTTAATGGAGTAATTATCTTAAGTCACAATATACTCATCCAATTCTAATTTTAAATCCTTTATAAGATTGGAAATAAGAATATTGGCTGCAGCATTAGAGTCTTAGATCTTTTCTTTTATTTGTAATGTATAGATAAGATTTTTCTAAGAAAGAATAAAATGTTCATGATGAGATAATTATTAAAGTTTAGTTTCAACCATTTCATCTTTGTCAATAATTTATTAAAATGTTGTTTAATTATTTTATTTAATAAAAAGACCATCTTAAGCAATGATATATAAATTATTGATGGAACCAAAAGTTAGTTCTAATAGTTCACATTCTTGATCTGATATGAGAATTAAAGTGTTATTCTCATCTAAAGCTAATTATTCTAAGGCTTAAACTAATTGTTCAATTTTTTATATTTTTTATTTAAAGGTTTCAGTATAAGCCAAGATGATGACTCTTTGATTATCATGAAGTTGATTATTATTGAATCTAGAGATTATTTTGGTAGTATCAACAGAACAAAATTGTCTATCTTTCAATCCTACAGTTAATTCTTTGGCTGAATCATATAATTATTTATCAAGCCAATATTCTTCACAATAATTTAGATGATCATTCAATCTGAGAAGCCAATCATTACTGCTAGGTACATTGATATATGATGGTAGATCATTATTTATATAATCTGAAATGATTTATGCAGACATCTGTATATTAAATGGGTTAATTTTTTAATGATCAACTTTAGGTTAACACCATTTACTTAAAATGATTTTGGCTCTCTGTTTTTAAGATTGTCTTACATATATATATTCTAGATATGTTGAAGAAATAACATCTCTTAATGATGTCTTGATAAAAACATCAGCTATATTATACAATTTGATTCTTTCCTATTGAGATGAATCTAATATCAATGTAATTAATTGTTGTTAGTATTTATTATTGATTAATTCAACTTGATTAGTAAGTTCTTGTAATAAAGATAAAAGAGATTAATTATTTTCAAAATCATCTTCATTATTTTTATATAAAAGTTGGATCAACTAAATTTACTGTCCCATTTAGTGTAATGATTCTACAATTTGAAATTTAAGATTTAATCCACTAGAGATAGAAATGCTATCAATTCCCAAAAGTATGATGGATTCTTTTGTGATCCAATCTTCAGTGAATATCAAATTTGTTAATTATTTTTCATTTAAACCAACATTTCCATAATCAAGTATAATTTTTCTACCTAAAACTTCAATAGTAAATGCAGTCATTCCAGAAACTTATGTCAATTTTTGATATTGAAATGGAACACATGATATAAAATTGTTTAAATCCTTTAATTCAACAAGTGAGATTAAATCACTCATTAATAAAGATGAGAGCATCATTTAATTAAAAGATAATATTCTTAATTATTTAGGATTAGGAAATGATCTTCTCATAATAGTACAAATACGTGGTCGGTATTCATTCTTTTTTATCAAACCTTCCTTAATAAAAATAGGAATCAAAAAAAGATGATAATCAAAAATGAAGATTGAATGCAAATGAGTGAATTGATTATTAAAAAGTGTACAAAGCATGGCATCCTGTACAAATTTAGCAAATATTTAATTTATTTTGAGGTAATCATCTTCTAAATTAAAATTCAACATTGGAATTAAATTATTAAAAACTGGTTCAACAAATTAAGTAAAACATGGTAATAACGATTCATCCAATTAAATACCATAACATTTATATTGTTCATAACTATATAGATGAGAAATTTGTACATATATTATTAGATAAAATTGTATTCAATTTCATCTTAGATTGATATTCCTAACCATCCTATCCATATTGCTTTGAGACTCAATCTGTTACTAAATAAATCATACATATTATTGTAATAGGGATCTTAAGTAAAAGTGAATTTATATTTGTTAAGAATTTCTATTTTAAAATTGTAAATTAATTACCTTTTTTGTTTCTTACTCGAATTTATTAATCAATAGTAGTTATTTAAATTGGAATCTTCAAGCTTAAACATATAACGTAAGAATCAGTGAAAATTTATGATGAAGACTGCGATCTTTTTCTTTTGTAATCAAATACTAATTCAGGAGAACCATACTACTCTGAAATTTTACGGAATTTTGATATGGATTTTTACTTTTGCTTATTTTGAAAATATGTCTACAAAAGGTTTAAGTCTTGAATTACTTTAATAATATCTCTCCAATCACTTTCTAATTAACGAATTGAGATGGAAGTGATTCCTGTAATTTATTTAACTAATTCTGGCAGACTTTCATTATCTGACTATAAGAATAATGCATTTTATATACTGAATCTAAATCATTATTAAATGGATCATAATCCCTAGACCTACTGAGTCTTTAGACATTCACTATGAAGTAGTAAATTATAGATCTTACTTAAGTCTTCTTATACAAATTCATGAGAGATTTCATATTTTTAAAATGTTCTGACATTCATTTCTTCCTTATTAAAAGTGATGATTAAGAAATTGCGTCTGAAATCACATCTATGTCTTCGATTAGGGACTTCTTCCCATTAAAAGTTATCACCATCTTATATTAAACATTTGAATTCCAATCTGGCGTCTATTAATGAATAACTTTATTCTTACTTGGGTCAATTTGAATTTTACTTTCATGAGTCCATTCTGGATAAGTTACATTGGTTGTATATAACAATAATGAGCTATTTGGATCCCAATCACCAAGTAATTAATGATTGCCACAGATTCTCACATGTTATAAATATCTCGTCTCTGCTATTACCTTAAAGCTTATATATGACATCTTAAATTATAACTAAGTATATTAAATTATAAAAATGAACAATCTCATTCTGTTGGCCATTATCTTTACAATTGTAAATTCCCTTGGATTCCCATCATTTTATCATCGTTCTACTGTATTTATATAAATGTATATACTCTACTTAGGATATACATGTTGAAATAGCTTAGGCAATTGAAAAGTGTGAAGGAGTAGAATTAGAAATGGTTAGAGATTTCCCTAAATTATCTATGGTCACTCTAAATAAGAATCAAAATAAACCTAATAAAGGTTTTGTACTTTTTGGTGAACATGCAAGAGAATTAATCTCTCCAGAAACGGGTTTACATTTTGTAAAAAAACTCTGTAGTCAAAATGAAGAAATGAAACCAATCAAAGATAATTATGAATTAAGAATGATTGTCAATGTTAATCCACTTTCCAGAGAAAAAGTTGAAAATGGAGATTTCTGTAAAAGAGAAAATGAAAATGGAGTTGATTTAAATCGTAATTACAAATCACATTGGTCTAAAGTATTTTACACTAATTACACAGGATCATGATCCAGAAATGGTCAGAACTGCACCTGGACCATTTGCATTCTCTGAAGCAGAAACATAAACTGTAAGAGATGAATTAAAAAGATTCTCACCACACGTTTTCTTTTCCATTCATTCTGGAACCTTAGCACTCTTCACTCCTTATGCTTATAGTAAAGAATAACGTAACTATTCTTACTCATTTATTAGCTACTGAAAATATTTCCAATATGATGTAGATCTTAACTGAAGTTAGAGAAAAACATTGTGAAACTTGTAAAATGGGATCTTGTGGACATGAAATAGGATATCTTTCTCCAGGAACATCTATGGATTATGCTTATGATGATTTAAAGGTACAATCTATATTTAGCTACTTAGATTCCTTATTCCTTTACTTTTGAAATATATCATGGAGGTTTAGATATTAGAACTAAAAAACATGCTCTTAAGTTCTTAGAAGTCTAATCAACTCATAATAAACACAAAATCACAGATGAAGAAAAATTAGATTAATTACTCAGAGATCATTCTTGTTTTGCTACCACTTCCACGTATTTCATTCTTATTTATTTATTAGAAAAGAAATGCCTCCTGATGAATGTTTCAAATATTTTAATCCTGAAGAAAAAGATCAATATGATTTCTATGTTGAAAATTGGGCCTAAGCTATTACATTATCATTAAATAGAGTTGCTGAATAAAGACAAGCATAACAATAATCATGATACATTTACAATATATTTCATCAACTATCACAAACATTCCTCATACGAATTGCGTTTTCTTGCTATTCATCCTTAGAGTCAAAATTAAGTATAAAAATAGTATATAGATAATCCCTGCACATCCTAATAACAAACAATTTTAATAAATTTTGGAAATTAGTAATGATTATCTTGTTTGGGTTTTGTAGAATTAAATGAATATTCTACTCCCCATATTTATGGATCATTTACATGTCGGATTTATATTCATAGATTCTCAAATGGTTAAAGCTCTTCCTGATCTAACTCTTTGTAAACTAAGCCATTTCTATAACATCCACCTTAATAAGATAACTAATTGTCTTCAACTGAGATTTTCAGACAAATTTCAACTAAA
Organism: Paramecium sonneborni; assembly: GCA_905182985.1. NCBI lineage: Eukaryota > Ciliophora > Oligohymenophorea > Peniculida > Parameciidae > Paramecium > Paramecium sonneborni. The sequence goes on along the minus strand of CAJJDN010000087.1, from coordinate 61,201 downwards.
AATTATATTTTCTCTCCTTTCCAAAACAAGTTATCATTACATTATGGTAGTTTTTGTATTATATTTAATTTGAATTCCTTATTGTAAATTCGCTATAAACATATCCAAAATATTTATAAAACCCAGGTTTTAGAAATAAGGTCGTGTTGTTCAATTGCAAATATGGATCTTTGGAACCTTGCTTTATTATAAATTATCAAATATTCAATAAACCTTCAATATTGTATTATTAATAGCCTTTCTCAATTAAATTAAGCCCCCAATCTTAGGTTTCCTATTTTGAGGTGAAAAATTTACTTTTTCAATTATTTATTATTGTTTAAATTCTAACTATTAGAATGGGATTATAAAAAACAAGCAAGAAAATAGAAGGATTATAAAATCTATTATACAAATAGTCTAAAATGATAATAAAAAATATTCTACTTGGTAAGAGTTATTGTATTTTTAAACAATCACACCTAACTTAATAAACTTTAAAGATAAATAATAATTATTATTATTAATATGATTGCTATTTAAAAATTTTTTACAAATATTAATTAGACAAAAAGCTTAAATTGTGCAATACAAACAATTTTTGTTTCTTATCAAATATTAATTCTCATAGTTTGATCAATATATTTTAACTTTCTTTTACTAAGGTATAAAAAACTTAGGTTATTATTACCAACATATCTTTATTATTATTATTATTATTATTATTAGTATTTAGAATTAAAAAATCTCAGTTCTGTATTTCTTTGAAATTCATATTTATAGCCTAACTCTACTTATTACAATTAATTTAATATGAGAAAAATCTAAAAAATATATTGATAATATATCTAAATATAGATAAAAAAATAGAAATAAGATGAAAGGATTAAGAGTAACCAAAGTATGAAAATTTGAATGATATAAATATATTATTATGTTTTGATATTCATTTCACATTTTATGCCATCCTTTTAGATCATCTTCATCAGAATCAAACTCTTTCTAAAAAAGAAAAAAAGATTAGAAATACCTTTTTAGTAGATTCAATGCTTATTTTGATATTTTCTTATTTCTTCATTTGCTCATATTCTTACTCTTCTTGTTATTCAATCTTTTTATCTCTCCATTCTTTAGGTAGTTACCAAAACTAAAAGATAATTAAAAAGAAATACTTTTAATGATTTTTCTTTTCCACTTGTTACTAACATATGTCTATCTTCATACCATTAGAGTTTGGTTATATCAGTATTGTGAGCTTTAATTACAACTAAAAGATAGTAATGAATAGATATTACATATAGGTGCAGCCTTTTTACCACTCCAAACAGTAACTGTACCATCTTTATTACCTACCAGACATTCTCCTCTGGAAGGTGACCAAACAATTTCTCTCATTTGTAATTTCCCTTTTAAACTTGCTGTTTGTTTAGTAAATTTTTCTCTTCCAGATTTACCAACTTCAAATATACCAATTTCACCTTAATCAAAACCTGCAGTGAATAAATAATTCTTGACGGGATCAAAAAAGATTCCTCTTATTGGTGAAAGTGTTTAGGATGCAACTGAGACAGCCAAAGATGGACCCATTGTTGCTGATGTAATTTCAAATACATGAACGTACCCTCCTCTATCTGAAACAAAAATTCTTCTATTATCTTTATCTGCAGCTAAACCTGTCAAACCATGTTAGCTTGGCTAGATTTCAGCAACTGTGATTTGTCTTTAAAAGTCAAGGACTTTATATTTCTTGTCTTCAGATACAGAATGAATATGTGAATTTATGGAATCATAGAAAACACCCATTACTCTACCCTAATGTGCTTTGATGTCTGCTTACTAATATGAATAAATTAGAAGAGTACTTCATCATATCTTATGAATTGGTTTTCTTAAGGTACTTTTAATAAATTCAATTTTCCTTCATCCAATCCAATGACTAAAGTTGACGTCACTGCATCCCAATACAAACAAATTGCTTATGATGGATAGGTTTTATTCCACATTCTTTCATACTTAAATTCATTTTCATCATTTGTTTTAACCCAACATTCTAAACATCCAACAGCCAATAATGTTGGAGGTGCTTCTTTTTCCCAAGGCATCTTCATATTGGTTAAATAAGCATCAAATCTACTTGCTACATTCATATCTGAGGATAACACAAAAATGACATCTAAAGAGTAAATATAAAATAGATAATTTTACTCTATGATCTCTCTATATAGAAATCTCTTAATCCATGAATGAATCCTGTAATTTCTCCTAACATCTTTGGTGGATTGACCACTTATTCTTAAGCATGCTTCTCCAACTATAAAAATTGTTTCATTGACTCAGAATTAAATACATCTGGTCTTTTCAATAATTCCTATACGTAGTAATATCTTTTTACCTTAATGTAATAATCCAGTCCCACTCTTCTCTTTTCAATATCTACATGTTCTTTTAACTTAAATAATGTTTTTCCTGGCAAAGGAGGTAAATTTGTAAACACCTATAAGAATCAATTAATAATCTTACCTTCTTTAAGTTATTATTCAGATCATCAAATTCAGAGTACCTCTTTTCTAATGTCCATTGCTATCCATCTCTCTTAGATACCAATAATATGAATAGAATGACACTAGAATCTATCTTGCTGATTTGATACTCTTTTACCTCAGCCTAACAATATATCCATTTTATCAACCTTTAATGCTACTGTAGATTAATCCATTAATTAATATATTATGTATAACAAATATCATCTCTCTACCAAAAACCTTGATGGTCCTAAATTAGATACAACTCAAGTTAGACGTAAAAGCTGTGTATGTGATCAATGTGGAGAGACTGCCTTAAAAGAAGATTAATTACCTAATTAATTATGTGAAATTGCTAATCATAAAAAAACAAGATTAGCAGAAGTTTTTCTTAGTAAATTAGATGGAGCTAGAAAATATATGAGAAATGATCATAAAAAAAAGAATTTCAAAATCTATGCTAGAAATCCTCTTTTCATATTACGCACTAAACCAGATCTAGAAGAAAGTATGCATTTTTAAACCTCTCCTACTAAAACTAATTCACCAGAATAAAAACGAATTAAAACCGAATAACCTTTAATCATTCATTCTCGCACTCATAGGTATATACCAACTTCAAATTGCTTTCTTCAAAATATCAAATAATAAGTTATGCGTCAAGATAAAACCATCAATCGTCTACTTAAAGATCGAAAAACTGTTTAATCTGTATAATTCTCTCCTTGTGAAAGCTTACCCATCAATAGATCTCCTTTAAAAAATAAGAAAATCTACAATAAACACTTGAAACCCTTACCAAAATAGAAACAACTTCAATGCAAATTTAATTGTCTCATTAGAGAATTCTTTAACTCTTCTAAACCAAAACAATACTGAATCCTGATTATATAATTTTTCTATTTATTATTTAATAAATCAATGCAAGAAACTGAGCAATCCGAAAAAGATATGATAGGTTCTCTACTAGATGGTAATTGATCTCTTATCTCTATAGATGATGAATCAGAATGTTCAGAATTCAGATCTTCTATTACTAAATCATAATAGCATTCTTAATCTGTAAATGTTTTATCTATTTCATCATCTAGCCTGTAAAAAGCTTCAAAGATGTCAAAGAAAGTCCAAATTTAAATGATGAAGGAGGGTATTATCATTAATATTAAAAAAGATAATAAGAATTTCCTTCAAATGATCCAAACAATTTTTATTTTACTGTCTAATCAGCTTTCATTTAGTAAAGATAGCATTCATTGAGTCAAGAATTTCATCAATACATGGTACCACAACCTCCTATCTATTATCCATACTAAGATGGATATTTTTCATAAAAACGAACGAAGAGATTATAATCTTCAACAGATTCAGAACAAACTATTGTAAATTTCCTTTTTTTATTATAGTCATAATAATGCTAAGATCAATACGCTTCTCTTGTTATCTAATAGTCCTTCATTCAAGGAAACGATTTTTAGAAAGATAAAATTTTTAAAGCCTTGATCGATGATTTGCCATTACTCTCTAAACACAAATTTGGAAATTATGTCATTCAAAAAATTATAGAAAATAGTAATCAGAACTTCAGAACTCTTATATTTGAATAGTTACAATTTAAAATCTTGGAGATGTGCTATGATAAATTTGGATGTCGAGTTATATAAAAATTACTAGAATACATGTAAACTTAATAGAAAATACAATTAATCTAATAAATCAAAGGCCAAGTATTGAATCTCATCTTCGATCAATGTGGAAATCATGTAATTTAAAAAATTATTGACTTGGCCTCTGAAGCAGAGTTTTTAATTGATGTTGTAACAAATAATGTTGATCATATTGTTTCTCATCCTTATGGATGTAGAATTGCTTAGAAATGTCTTGAAATATTTCCCAATTATAAACTACAATAACTTTATATTTCCCTAATACCTTTGTGTGAGAGATTATCATTTTGTCAATATGGAAATTATATTGTGCAACATATGATCAATTAAGGACCACCAAAAGGGTTTGAAGTAATTGGTAAATTTATCAAGGCTAGAATTCTTGAAGTCAGTTAAGATAAATTTGCTAGGTATTTATGAAGTTTTATTTTCAAGCAATGTTGCTTAAAAATATATTACATTCGCATAAGATGATGATATTGCAAATATTTGCAAGATTCTAATGAATAATTGTGTACCCCCAATGTTGCTAATTTTAATCAATAATTAATTTGGGAATTATGTGATGCAAAATTTCTATTAGAAATGCAATGATAAACAAAAAGAATAAATTTAGATATAAATTAATAAATATGAAGATCATCAATTCACTTAATTTGGTATATTCTACTTTATTATTCTAGGTCGACATTTCTTATAATTTCTGGCTAGGTGTCATGCTTGTTGATTTTTAAATCTATATATGTTAAATATTTTATATTTATTTTTATATTTTCTCTTTTTTTCTTATAAATAAAAATTATAATAAATCTTCAAAACATATTATATATAAATAAATAAATAAATGAAGTAAATAGCAAAACGAGATAAACTCTAAATAATTGACTATTCCTTAAAGTCTTTTCCCTAATATTATTATTAACCCCCAAATTATCACTCTTGCGATGCCTAATATACTTTTTAAATTTATTAAATTTATAAGGGAATAATGCTAAGGGTGTCTTAAATTATTATTATAATTATTAATCAATCATTGGAACAGAATAAATAAAAAATATGAATTCTAAAACAATTGAATGTCAAACAATTATTTTCTTCTTTATTTGAAAGATCTACCTCTAAAGTGAGAGAAAAAGCTTTTAACATTGTCAAAATGGATTAAAATAAGACTCAAAACAGATTGAAAAGGTGTGATTTGTGTTTTAATTAATAACGTATAATTTGAAGTTTATGACAAAATAATTTAATTATAAATTATTATTAAATTAAATTTATATAATTTGATTAATAATGTTAGATACTTGCTTACAATTTTAACGAATAAACTTTTATATAGATTATGAATTGAATTTCTAAATAAAATCGTATTATTAAATGACGAACTTTGATAAATGACCTATTAAGCATGACAATACAACTCAATTTCTAACACTTGTTTAAAAAACGATAAATTATAAATGAATTTTAAATTTACAGTGATAGGCGCAGGACCAGCAGGTATCATTACAGTGTGTTAATTGCTTAAAAACAATTTAACTTCTATCGCCTGGGTAGATCCTTAATTTAATTGCGGCGCATTGAATTAGTTTACTCACATTCCATCCAACACAAAAGTAAATTTAAGTTGAATGATTAGATTTAACTATTTTTAAATACTCTAAAGAACATGGGATGGGTAGAGAATCATAAAGAAATAGATGATCCTGCTGAAGTAAGAATTATTTATGATGTTAGATATTTAAAAATTTTGACCCAAATACTACATGTGAACTTGGACTCTCTTATGAAATGTTTAAGAAAGTGATGGTAATATTGGATCAAACATGTAAAGGTAGAATTGTAAAAATGGAAAGTGTTGTAGAAAAAATAGAGAATTTAGAGCACACTAATAAAATTACACTAAAGAATAATTGTTAGGTATTAGTGAATAATATATAAATTTATAGTTTGAGAGTGAATATGTCTTTCATTGTACTGGTTCGAAAAGGAATACAATAGACTCAGTGGATGGTTCATTATTTAAGGTATATCCTCACCTTAAAGAAATTGATCTATATGATGCCATGAGTCCAGAAGATGTTCATCAACATATCACAAATGAGGATACAGTTTGCATATTTGGAAATAGTCATTCAGGTATCTTGGCAGCCATGAATCTTTATAATTCACCTAATAGACCAAAACACATATATATATTCTAAAGAAGACCTATCATTTTAGCTGAGTATTTAGCAGATGGAAAAATTATGAATGATTCAACAGGACTAAAAGGAAGAGTGGCTGAATGGGCTAAAAATATTTTAATTGGATAGAAACCAAAGTGTATCTCTGAAATCGATTCAGCTGAATATAAGAATTATTTACAACTCTGTACTAAAGTTGTTGTTGCTACAGGATTTTAAAGAAATACATTACCTATTATTTAAATAAATGATATGGAATTGATAGATAATAAGATTCATTATGATGATGAAAATATGACTCTAGTTTATGGTGGAAGAGAGATTTCCAATAACTTTGGCTTTGGAATTGCTTTTCCAGAAAAAGTGCTAGATGCTAATGGATCATATTAGCATGCAGTTGGCTTCTATAAATTTATGCTCACTATTACTAAAGTGATTACAAAATTATAGAATTGATTATAATTATTATTTTATTTTGATAATTATAATTAGAATAATTATAATTAGAATTTCCACTAACAAATAAATATCCAAATAATAATTATTAAATTAAATTCAATTATTATTCAAAATATTTAGAAAAGTTTGGAACCATAATATATATTTTTGTGAATTTTATAATTAATAATTAATTTATGTCTATTTATAAATTTTTAGCTTGGACATCTCCAGGACTTTAAAAGGTTTTAATTGAAGAATTAGCTCAATTTAATATATCTGCAAAACGGAGTAGATTACGTATTTAATTCTGAAAAACTTAGCCATATATCCTAGTTCAGCTGTGTTTTTTGAAACTTCAATGGAAAATCTAAACAATATCCTGTATAAGCCTACATGCATTACCTATCTAAATATTAGAATAAATAAACCTATTTAAGCAAGAAATGCACGTGAATTTATGAGGAATATGCAAAAGGTTTAGCTTCATCCTTACATTCCAATAAATTCTCATCTAGAAATACGACTCAGTATTAAAAGATGTTTAAGAAATCATAGTGATAATTGGAGAGATATCATTTAGAATTATCTATTAAATAATAATAAGACTAGGAAATTGTTAAGCGAACGAAAATAATTATTATTAGGAGAGGAATAATAACCTTAAAATTATATTAGTGAAACTTATTCACCAAAGATTCCACTACCAATTAATGCGTATCTTTATCAGAACTATCTCACAATGTATGTTCAATTACATTTTGAGAGTTTGCATAAATTTGGATTCAAGAAATATATTGGTAAAGCAACATTATCTGAAAATATTGCTGATGCTCTTCTTCATTATTGTGATATGAGAAAAGGTGTTACATTATGGGATCCTTTTTGCGGTACAGGTACAATAATCTTAACAATGCTTGTTCGTAAATTTAGTAAAAGCATTAGAAAAGGAATGTTTTTACCTCTTTATTAAATGCCAATATTTAAGGATACTTAGGTAGATAATGAATTAAATGAATTGGACATAAACATCTTGGCTAATGATATAAATGAACAATAGTTAAGAATTTTTTATAAGAATTTAGATTGGTTTAAAAATTTAAAAAGAATCATACGTCAATAATCGCCACAATTAAGAAGTAAGTCTTACGAAAATTTGAGTATTGCTTAATTGGATTTCACTAGCATGCATAAAGAATTCATCAAAGATAAATTAAAAAAAGATGATTTAATTGTTGTCACTAATCCTCCGTGGGGTAGAACAGTAAATTTAGAAAAATTTAATAAAATGATTAAATTCTTAGAAATAAACTGTAGTTAGTGCTATTTATTAATTGCAAGCGATTAGTTCTAATTTTTTAATAAGAGAAAATGGGAATTATTGGCTGAACCATTAGTTGGAGGATAATGGACTAAAATTATAAAATATGATAAAAATAGAGAAGTACAACTTGGCACATCAGAAATAGTTCCTAAAGAAAATAATTAAATCATAACATAAACAGCGACAACAGAAATGATAGCTAAGGATCTCTCATATTAAAGAGATATAGAAGAATATTAGAATAAAAAAATAGTAGACTTAACAAAAAATTTAGGAGTTCTTTCTAAAAAATTAAATAATGAAGATTATCTTAAACATTTGAAAAAAGAGACTAGAACTATTGCTGATAAGCATGCAGTATTTTTGAAGAAATTAAATATAGGAACTAAAACAAAAGTGAGATCAATAATGTTGAGAAGAGCAAAGGATTTGTACAAAACAAAAATAAGAAATTTAAATTTATAAATTAACAAAATTAGGGAATAGATAAAAAAAGAAAGAATTGAATTAAAGAAATAAGAAGTAAAGGATAAGGTAATATTGGATAAATATCAATTGAAATAAGAAGACTTAGAGAAAGTATAGAAAGTGTTAGATGAGAAGGCAAAGAAAAAGAGTTTAAAACTATTGAAACAAGAGAAAAAGAGATCTCAAACAATTCCAAGATGGTGATATTAATATTTTATGTATTTATCAATGACTTGATTATTAAGGATGACTTCTTAATTATCTAGATTTGACTGGATGTTTAGCATGATAGTCTTCAATTCTTTCTTCGATTTCTTCTCTGTAGGATCTGATTAAACCTTAGACAGGCCAAGCAGCAGCATCTCCTAGAGCACAAATAGTATGACCTTCAATTTAATATGTTAATTCCTAGTAATAATGAATGCATATCTTACTTCTAATTAATCAATTTCAGCAAAATCAGCATTTCCTACTTTCATTCTTTCCAATAAATCAACTAACCAGGAAGTACCTTCTCTGCATGGTGTACATTAACCACATGATTCATGTTTATAGAATTTACTTAATCTTAAGATAGCATCAATAATATCTGTTGATTTATCAATGACAATAACAGCAGCAGTACCTAATCCAGATCTAACATCTCTTAAAGCATCAAAATCCATAAGAACAGTCTCACAAATTTCTTTTGGTAACATAGGGACTGATGAACCTCCAGGAATAATGCATTTAAGATTATCCCAACCTCCTCTGACTCCTCCACAATGTCTTTCAATTAATTCTTTAAGAGGAATAGACATCTCTTCTTCAACAGTACAAGGATTATTAACATGACCAGAAATGCAGAATAATTTAGTGCCTCGATTATTAGGTCTTCCAAAAGATGCAAACCAATTTGCTCCTCTTCTAAGAATTGTTGGACAAACTGAAACTGTTTCTACATTAGTCACAGTTGTTGGACAACCCCACAATCCTGCATTTGCTGGAAAAGGTGGCTTAAGTCTTGGCTTTCCTGGCTTTCCTTCTAATGATTCAATTAAACCCTTTCAAATATTTATAATTAAATTACTGTTTCTTCTCCACAAATATATGCACCTGCTCCACTGTGAACATATACATCAAAATCATATCCACTTCCACATGCATTTTTACCTAAAAATCCTTTTTTATATGCCTCATCTACTGCTTATTATAAGGCATTGGCTTCTACCCAGAATTCTCCTCTACAATATATATATGCTGCTCTTGCTCTCATTGCAAATCC
>CAJJDN010000087.1:32999-49813 GCA_905182985.1 Paramecium sonneborni | reverse complement strand
AGGATTTGTACAAAACAAAAATAAGAAATTTAAATTTATAAATTAACAAAATTAGGGAATAGATAAAAAAAGAAAGAATTGAATTAAAGAAATAAGAAGTAAAGGATAAGGTAATATTGGATAAATATCAATTGAAATAAGAAGACTTAGAGAAAGTATAGAAAGTGTTAGATGAGAAGGCAAAGAAAAAGAGTTTAAAACTATTGAAACAAGAGAAAAAGAGATCTCAAACAATTCCAAGATGGTGATATTAATATTTTATGTATTTATCAATGACTTGATTATTAAGGATGACTTCTTAATTATCTAGATTTGACTGGATGTTTAGCATGATAGTCTTCAATTCTTTCTTCGATTTCTTCTCTGTAGGATCTGATTAAACCTTAGACAGGCCAAGCAGCAGCATCTCCTAGAGCACAAATAGTATGACCTTCAATTTAATATGTTAATTCCTAGTAATAATGAATGCATATCTTACTTCTAATTAATCAATTTCAGCAAAATCAGCATTTCCTACTTTCATTCTTTCCAATAAATCAACTAACCAGGAAGTACCTTCTCTGCATGGTGTACATTAACCACATGATTCATGTTTATAGAATTTACTTAATCTTAAGATAGCATCAATAATATCTGTTGATTTATCAATGACAATAACAGCAGCAGTACCTAATCCAGATCTAACATCTCTTAAAGCATCAAAATCCATAAGAACAGTCTCACAAATTTCTTTTGGTAACATAGGGACTGATGAACCTCCAGGAATAATGCATTTAAGATTATCCCAACCTCCTCTGACTCCTCCACAATGTCTTTCAATTAATTCTTTAAGAGGAATAGACATCTCTTCTTCAACAGTACAAGGATTATTAACATGACCAGAAATGCAGAATAATTTAGTGCCTCGATTATTAGGTCTTCCAAAAGATGCAAACCAATTTGCTCCTCTTCTAAGAATTGTTGGACAAACTGAAACTGTTTCTACATTAGTCACAGTTGTTGGACAACCCCACAATCCTGCATTTGCTGGAAAAGGTGGCTTAAGTCTTGGCTTTCCTGGCTTTCCTTCTAATGATTCAATTAAACCCTTTCAAATATTTATAATTAAATTACTGTTTCTTCTCCACAAATATATGCACCTGCTCCACTGTGAACATATACATCAAAATCATATCCACTTCCACATGCATTTTTACCTAAAAATCCTTTTTTATATGCCTCATCTACTGCTTGTTATAAGGCATTGGCTTCTACCCAGAATTCTCCTCTACAATATATATATGCTGCTCTTGCTCTCATTGCAAATCCAACACATAAAGCCCCTTCTACTAATTTATGAGGATCATGTCTCAAGATTTCTCTATCTTTACATGTACCTGGCTCAGATTCATCTGCATTTATTACTAAGTAGGAAGGTCTTTATTAAATAATTCCATTAATTAATATACCTTCCATCTGGATTTACTTTAGGCATGAATGAGTATTTCAAACCACTTGGAAATCCTGCTCCACCTCTTCCTCGAAGACCACTCTTTTTTATTTCATCGATAATCCAATCTTATCCCATTGTTAAGATATCTTTTGTTCTATGCCAATCACCCTACGATTATTTATTTTCTTACTCTTTTCAAAGCTCCTTAAATATAAGGATCTCCATCACGATATACATTAGTAAATATACGATCTTGATCTTTCAATCCCCCATGATAATATCTAGGTTGAGGAGTTAATCTTAGAAACAGCTGAGCTTATCTAATTATCATTTTAATAATAATAATAAATATAATTATTTTTAATCATTAAATCAAAACTAATTTCCAATAATTATTCTTCCCTTCGTTGTCATTTAAACAAACCTATCTATTTTATGATAGTGTTGCTTTTTTATTTATGAAAGATAAGTATTTAGTAATATCATTATGTTTCAATTCAAATATTGCTCCATCTTTTAAAATGTTATCATCAAATTCAATAGTCCAGCATCTACTAGAACCATAACCACAGTATACAATGCCTTCTTCATCTAACTCTGTTGCCATAAGATATCTTCCTGTCAGAATATGTATCAACTGAGTCATTATAAGTCATTTTACATCAATTTTATCTCCTGAACGAATTGGCAACTTGTCTGCTTCTAAATGCCATTCACAATAGCAACACAATTCAGGATTAATATTGGTTAAAGATACTTCATATGCATGGTTTCTAGTATTAGTAAGTCTCACAATAAATCATCTTTATACTTTATCGAATGAGAAGAGAGTAGTTTGGATATGTATACATTCAAAATTTAAATTTTGTTATCCCTATCAATTGCATTTCCCAAATTGACTGTTTGTCTCTATTTTAATAATACTCTAATACTTAACTATCTGGATTCTGATAAAATTGGCTAGCAGTAAAAACTGACCGATCATATTAAGAGTATATTGCAGATTCCTCTTCAGGAATTACTGTGAATGTTGTCCTAGGATTGGAACCCCTAGGATTGCTTTTACATGGCCAATTAACTATAGTATCACCTTTCTAACATACCGAACCCATAAATTTAATTAATTCTTTTAGTTATAAGATGAGAAAATTAAACTTTTCAACAAAAATCATTCTACATTTATTTCCCGCACTCTGTTTAAAAAATACCTTTAATAGTTACAGTTTAACTGTTAGTTTTGAAAGAAAAAATAAATAAATATTTATATTACTCTGAATACACATTTAAAAAGTGAATAATTATTATTCAAATCTTATTCAATCATTTCTTTTTTACAAAAAAAGTGGAAGTGATATCATATGAACCTGGTCCAGGTAATTTAGTATTTTCTGAACAACTATGAGATCTTTTCTCTCTTCCGAATACAATACTCACTTGGGGTTTTTTAGATTTTTGATCTGTGTCATATTCACCTGGTCCCTAGAATAATATGATTTATAATACAGGTATCGATATCCTATTTTAACTATCTCGTTTTGCCTGCCCAAATATAATGCTTTTGGATTCTCTAAAATCTCCTATAGTATAAGATTAAGGTCCTGGACCTGAATTATCTGTTTTTTCTCTATATCTTTGATAGATAGAATATTTTGGTGCGTTGCTAGGTTTTTGAGGTTTATAACTTGCTGGTCCTGGAAGCACCTCAAGTTTAGTTTCTTATCGTTAACCTCTACCTATTGTATATCCAACGCTTTCTTTGATTGCCTAAACATCATAATCACCAGGCCCAGGAGAATTGGACTTCTAAAAGATTCCCTCTCTTTTACTCATCCCAATTTTAAATGATTTTACTCTTTCCTACCTAATTTATTCATATGCATCAGGACCAGGTGTTATCATCGAAACCGTCCTCTCTCTACGAGGTACCATTTTAAATCCTCCATCAGTCTTTAATAAGGTAGGAATTTCATATTGACCAGGACCGATATGATTAGTATAGATTTTTCCTGATCTTGTTTGTTGTCCAATTATATATGAAGTAACATGATTTTTCGTATTTACTTGATAATCCCCAGGCCCTGGCGATAATTTCTTTTCATCTTTATATCTTTTTTCACTGCCAATTTTGAAGCCTATTTTAGATAATTAAGAGATTTCGACTTAGTATGCTCCTGGACCTGGCTTTTACTTTGATTCTTTATCGATTTAATAAGATTTGCCGTAAATTAAAGTTTTTCTTAATGATGCAGGTAATTTAGGATCGTATTATCCTGGTCCTGGGAGGTTTTTAATAATAGGAATTTCCCTTGAATAAGTTCCACTCATTGTCCATTTGGGTGCATTTGCATGCGAAACTTCTATTTTAGGTTCATAACTTGCTGGTCCTGGAAGACCTTGTAATGCTGTATTTGTGTTAACTAAAGATATAAAAAAGAAATAAAACTTCTTTTTGAATTTCGTGATGGGACAGACATGACAAATAAAATGCTTTATATTGTCAGATAAAATAAATATCTAATTAATTCGTAGAGTTTTTAGAAAATAGCATAAATCCAATGAATTAGAAACTTAGATAGTTTAAAAACATATATATTTATATTAATAAATAAATTTCGTTTTACGTAGTATGAGTTCTCCATTAGAAGGTGATATTAAATTAGTAAAGGAATTGATGTAATTAAGGACTAAGATGCTTTCCGTAGTTGCTTATAGATGCTGGGCAATCTATTAAAGGAGAACTTGGATCTCTTGGATACCTTTGCTGAAATGTTTAGGAAAATGTAGTCAATAAATGAATTTTTTGATCTTTATGAGGCATTACATTATGAACTGAAAATAAGATGTGAAGAAACCTTAAGTATTATTGGTTAATTGAATAATCCTTCAATTCTATAAAAAAGCAATGAAATACCAAATATTATTACAAATGATCATAAACCATCAATCCAAGAGTATAATATAATTGATACTCAAATATATGATTTGGTACTTGATATAAACATGAGTTCATCATGGAAGGTAGTTGTTATTCCACTATTTCAAGTTATTGTTGAATAACAATGAACTTAAAGGAGCTAGAGTTGCAGTTCTTGGTTTATATGATAAAGGTAAAACCCATATACTAAATCAATTAACAAACCAAAATCTACCCACTGGTTCTAAAATTACAACCAAAGGAATTAGTTTCAAATAATGTATAGTTGATAAGAACAATTCATTCGTGTTAATAGATACTGCAGGTAGTTATGCACCAGAAAATCTTAAAAATCTTAAAGAGAAATAATAAATAGAAAACGCAATACTTGAAATTTCATTTGAATTAACAGATTATTTTATTTGTGTTGTTAATGATTTTACAAGCATAGAAGTCAGATATTTAGATTAATTAGCACGTAAATTGAGCACTTCTCTCAAATAGTTTAAGGAAATAATTGTGATACACAATCTTAAGGATATAACAAATCCAAATCTTATTCAACATGTTTGGTAAGTCTAAATTGAAAAAATATTAGAAGGGAATATATAGAAATCAACTGTAGAAGCCATGAATCCTTTTACAAATCAATTAGAAGAGAAATCAGTTTTATGGTTTAACACAGAGACAAGTAGACACATTTGTATTGTTAATGATAATTCTGATTTGGGCAAGAGTATTAATCCATGGACTTATAGTCTTTTAAAATATTGGCTTAAACTTGTAGTTGTACCTCATCAAAAGAAAATATTAAAATATGATGATATTGTAGAAGTTTGTGAATTGAAAATGAGTACACTCTTAAAAAAATAAATCAAACTCACAATTCAAGATACACATTTACCAAATGAAAAAAGAATCGTAAAATAATAAGCAACATCACCTAAATTCACTTAAATTATATCATCAGCAAAACTCATCTCTACACCTATAGATATAGGAAATGATGATGGCGAAGAATATGAACCATAGATAGATATTATTCAGGGAAATTAATATATAATACTTATCGATTTACCGGGTGTTTCTTTGGAAGATGTTGAAATTTATAGATAGAATGTTTCAACTATTGTTCGAGGACATAAAAAAATCTCTATGTATACTAATAAAGCAACATATATTAAATAAGAAAGGAAATCTGGTCCTTTTGATCTGAGATTTAAAATTCCAGATGAATATGACCCTAAATGGAGATGCTATGCTATGAATAATGGGGTTTTAGGAATTGTTTATAATCTTGACTCCGAAGACTCAATTTTACCAAAAAGGAATTAATTTTGATTTTCTATATATATATATAATTTTTTAATATGTATAATCTCCAAGATTAATAATCATCAATGTGTGGATTAGAATTAGCAAAATTGAGATATTTTAAAGAAGAAGTAATTGCCAAAAATAACAAACTTTTTGAGGGAATATGTATTGGAATAAAATTAATATTTTCCATTAATCTTTAGTGAATGACGTAACAATAAGAAAAAAATTATCAAGAATCTGTTTCTTTTATAAGTTGTAGATCCATATCAAAAATAATAGGTTTCTCAGACAACAACGAAAAATAATGAAATTTAAGAATTGTTAAATAAGACTCACTGAAGTTATTTGAAAGATATAAATAAACAAATCTAAATAGTTCTAGAAAAATCTCCTATGATAAATCAAATTATGAATACTATCTATAGGGAAATATAAGTATTCAACAAAGGTAAGAATTTAAATATGAAATTCCATTATGTCCTAGAAAATATCTTCCCTAAAGCAGAGGAAATTTAATTGATATTTGATTATAAATTATCTATAGTCAAATTATTCATCCATATTAATATACCTATATGGGTTGAAGTTGATCATCATTTTAGTTTAAAATTGGCTATTAAAAATGCCTGTAATTATGTTGATTTATTAGACTATCGGAATAATTTTGGATTTTAAGTAGTATATTTGAAATTCGATAATATTAATAATATATCTTGATCTGATAAATCGGCTGATTTCAATGATATTTTAAACAAACTAAAGTTTCATGTAGAAATTAATAACAGTCTTTATAAATTATATAAAAATTTGATATCTATTTGACAATCCAAGAATTTTTTTAATTCAATAAATAAGATATGTTCGACTTAATATTTAATTAAATAGTATTTGATTTTAAAAGAAACAAGATCTAATTAAAAACTAAAAACTACAAATATAATCGGAATTAGAAATATAAATTCGATAGGTGAAACATAAATAATTTGAAGTATAATTTATAAGATAAAAACATGGCATAGCATTTCAACCATGAATACTTAAGGTTTAGTATTTTAAAAATATTGTGTCTAATTTATACTATTTTTTTAGAATATTTTTAATAACAAAATTAATTATTTAAATTTTAAAATTAAGAAACTATATTTAATATATTGATCATTCCCATTTCGTATGAAAATTCTGATTTCAAAACTTATTAGAATATTTCTGAAATTTTTATCTCTAATAAATTCAAAAATCAGAAAAATAACTCATTCTAATTATATTTTATGTTATTTTTAGCTGTAGTAATTCAACTTCAGATGTAAATATTTGATAAAATATAACACAAAAATATAATTTCATTTATTTCATTAAAGTAATTGAAGCTCTTTTTTTTGGCAATTAAACATCGCAATAATAGATGGGCCTTAAGATAAACCTATTCCTAGGTATTCCCCTTCATAGTCTTTAATTTTTTCAATTTTTTCATTGTTGATTATTCTCCAAATAACAGTTCTATGCTCACATTTTGTAATGAGCAATTATGAGTTATAATTGTAAACTATTTTTTTGATGTAACCAAATTTAAGATTATTTTCAAAACATATTTCATATCTATTTTAATTTTAATTATTTTTCCAAATAGAAATGTTACCATCATATGTACCTACAATAAGAGAATTTTATTTTATAAATTGAACAGAATAAATATAGCTTTAACAAGGAACATCTATTTGATCAATCTTATGAAACAATTAATTTTCATTTCTCCAAATGTATACTTTACTATCTTCACTTCCTGATGCTAATAAATAATTATCTTCTGAAAAACTTATACTATTAACTGCAGCAATATGATCAGAAAATAATTGAGAATCTTACCAATCATTATTAATGTATTTCCAAATAATTATTTTTGAATCATGTCCACATGATATTATTTACTAATCTCTATTACTAATAACTACTCCTAATACTGTTGAAGTGTGCTTATTCAACTATTTTATGCATTCCCAATCTTTATTTTTTATATCAAATTTCCATAATCTTAAAGTACTATCTAAGCTACCAGAAACAAAAAAATGATCATTTTTACTATAAGATATTGCTGTAACTCTTTTTGAATGTCCAAGCAAAATAGTTTCACTCTTTAGTTTATTATCACCACTTAAGCCCAATACCATTAAATTTTTATTTTCACCTTGATTTTAATTACCACCCCCTATTACTATTTTTTAATTGTCAAAACTAAATGCTATTGCATAAACAATAATATTTGTTTAGAATTATGACAATTCTTAGAAGTCTATCTATTAGGCAGAATAATCTTTCTGAATTTATTATATTTTTTGTTCGTTTTCATTATTTATTGATATTTAAGGGTTTTCTTTAAAAAAAATAGGATTAGAATTTAAGATTTACTCAATTTTTTGTAGTTTACTTGTTAGTTTTTGAAAATTTTCAAATTAATCTTATACAAAATTTGGTACATTAATATCATTTGAATTCAAGGTTATTTATGCAATTTAACTTAAATCCTCTTGATTATAAAAATTAGATTTAGAAAATTTCTATATAACTTAATGCTATTGATAAATTTTTAACCATTAATCTCGATATTCTGAGATTGTTTAATGCAATTGTTAAAATGATTTTAGCACAAAATTTGACTACTAAACTATAGTTTTGAGCAGAGGATAAATATCTTGTTGCTAACTAATTTTAGATTACACAGCAGACAATTATTTAAATTTCATTAATATTTCTTCTATGCTGATTGATTCCTTTTAAATACATTAGATGCATTCTATTTTCATGTAATTTTGGGTGTTTTTTTCTAAATTGATGTATAATTTATCAAGATTATGAATTGAGCAATTTTCGATTTGGTAAGACATTGACAGTGAATGAATAAAAGGAAATAATCAATTTAATTAATGAAATTAAAGAATTATTAATTGATAAAAAAAATTAATTTAAATTGATTATTATTTAGATATACTTATATATAAAGATAGAATGGTCATGATGATGTTTTTTTTTGAAGCTCAAAGATCTTTTCAAATTAGGATTGGATTTTTTATTTTTCTTTGACTTACATAATTTATTTTCCAGGTTGTGTAATATTAGAATTCTATTTAGAATTGTCATAAGTTGGTTTATTGCCAAAATTTTGAAGATCGGAAATGGTAAAATCAGTGTATTATTTGTTTTTGACTTTATCTTCTGTTTTTTTGAATTCCATGTTAATAATATCAAAAATTTATTCTGTTTCTTCTTATTCATAATCCCACCATCCATCTAGCCATCCTTTTGATTCTAATTCTGGATAGACATATCCATATTTCCTTTTCATTTCAACCATTCTTCTTGGAATGGCAACATTATGAATATACCAAAGTAACACAAGTGCGAATCCCATTGGATATATAAAAGCAAATGTGAATTTTTTAGGTGTCATCCTTGGAGACCAGAGAATAGAATTTTTATATTTTTCCATTTGTTCAATTTAATCTGCGATTGCCAATTCATATGGAATTTTGTAAGGATTAGTCATAGTATTACCTCCTTTGATTTTAAGGTGAGGATGTTTATTCATGACATGCAAAACAATAGCTTTTCTGGTCTAGATTAAGAAGGTATTGTTACTTCTACAGGTAGATTAGCCTGATAATCATAAATGGTAGGAGTTTTGATAAGTACTTTTTTAGGATTTAATTTAAACATAATAATTAATAATAAAAAATAGGAGAATATGCAGAAGAGATAATTAATAGAGGATTTTGCAGAATCAAAGTATTTTGACAATGATGATGAGAAGTTGACAAATGAATAAGTGAGGAAAAGAGAATTAGAAAAGTAAAGAAATGAAGAAGAATAAGATGATGAATTAGATCCATTAGACTTTTATATGCAAGACATATAGAAATAATATTAGTAGGAATTGGCTGAACCAAAAAAGGTGAAGAAGTTTGAAGTAGAATAATTTGAAAATGAAGATCCAATCTTAACATAATATGAGTAAATCAAATAAACTAAATTGATATTATAAAGTAATTGTTGCAATAGTTATAAGATAAGAGAAATAGAAATAATAGAATGGAGAAAGTGAGGATTCTATGCCTAGTGATATTGAAGTAGATGAAATAGAAGAAGCAGAGAAGAAGAAGAAGAATATTGAACCATTATAAGCAATTGATCATTCTTAAATTTAATATGAGGAATTTGAGACAAACTTTTATTAAGAACATGAGGAGATAGCAAATTTGAATATAGGATAAGTGGAGAAAATAAAACGAGAATATTAGATTCATGTAAAAGGTAATGAAGTACCTAAGCCTATAATATCATTTGGTCATCTTTAATTGGATTAAAAGTTGGTGAATAAAATAGTAGCATAGAAATTTGAGAAACCAACAGCAATATAAAGTTAGGCATTACCATGTGTATTATCAGGAAGGAATGTAATAGGAGTAGCAAAAACAGGATCAGGTAAAACAATTGCTTATGTTTGGCCAATGCTTGTTCATGTAAGTGCATAGAGGGCAGTAGAAAAAAAAGAAGGACCTATAGGATTAATAATGGTACCTACAAGAGAGTTAGGATAACAAGTATTCTTAGAAACTAAGAAATATGCTTAATTATTTAATATAAGTGTTTGTGCATTGTTAGGAGGAGAAAATAAACATCATTAATGGAAAGAATTAAGAGCAGGAGTAGATATTATAGTAGCTACACCAGGAAGGTTGATTGAAATGGTTAAAAAGAAGGCTACAAATATGTAAAGATGTACATATGTTGTATTGGATGAAGCTGATCAAATGTTCAGTCTTGGTTTTGAATATTAGATTAGATCTATTATCAATTAAATAAGACCTGATAAATAAATCTTATTATTTACGGCCACTATGAAAAAGAAGATAAGATAGTTGTGTGTAGATATGTTAGTTGATCCTATTGTGATTACTATTGGAGAAAATGAAAATTAAGTAAATGAAGATATCAAATAATTACCTATCATTGTTGAAGATGATGAAGCAAAATTAAAATGGTTACTCTTGAATTTAAAAACTTATTTAAATAATGGGAAAGTATTGATCTTTGCTAATTAAATGGGATAATGTGAAGGATTATTAGCAGAAATTAAATCTAAATTAGGATTGTCAGCACTTACTCTTTATGGTGATAAAATGTAATATGAGAGAACCTTAATTATTAACTAGTTTAAATAGAATGTTAATTTATTAATAGCAACAGATATTGCTTCAAGAGGATTAGATATAAAAGAAATAAGAACTGTAATTAATTATTATCCACCTAAAGATGCAGATACTTATATTCATAGAATTGGAAGAACAGGAAGAGCTGGAAATTGTGATGGTGTTGCTTTTTCATTAGTACAAAAGTAAGATTGGAAATTTGCTATTATGTTAATTAGAAGTATTGAATTAGCAGGTTAAATTGTACCTCCAGAATTAGAAGATATAGCTAGTCTTGATGATCATTTTAAAATGGATAGAATGAAAAAGAAGATGGGTTTTGATTATGCCAGAGGTAAAGATGCTAGCAAAATTCTACATCAGGCTCTTAAAAGATAAAGCAACACAAAAGCTGGATTAGGATTTGATGAACTAGAACCTAAAAAATAAAAAAAAATAACTAAGCAATTATAAGATAATCCTGAAAATCCAGTTAAAGTACTCCCTGTTGTTACTTTAGCTGAACCNTTTGGTCATCTTTAATTGGATTAAAAGTTGGTGAATAAAATAGTAGCATAGAAATTTGAGAAACCAACAGCAATATAAAGTTAGGCATTACCATGTGTATTATCAGGAAGGAATGTAATAGGAGTAGCAAAAACAGGATCAGGTAAAACAATTGCTTATGTTTGGCCAATGCTTGTTCATGTAAGTGCATAGAGGGCAGTAGAAAAAAAAGAAGGACCTATAGGATTAATAATGGTACCTACAAGAGAGTTAGGATAACAAGTATTCTTAGAAACTAAGAAATATGCTTAATTATTTAATATAAGTGTTTGTGCATTGTTAGGAGGAGAAAATAAACATCATTAATGGAAAGAATTAAGAGCAGGAGTAGATATTATAGTAGCTACACCAGGAAGGTTGATTGAAATGGTTAAAAAGAAGGCTACAAATATGTAAAGATGTACATATGTTGTATTGGATGAAGCTGATCAAATGTTCAGTCTTGGTTTTGAATATTAGATTAGATCTATTATCAATTAAATAAGACCTGATAAATAAATCTTATTATTTACGGCCACTATGAAAAAGAAGATAAGATAGTTGTGTGTAGATATGTTAGTTGATCCTATTGTGATTACTATTGGAGAAAATGAAAATTAAGTAAATGAAGATATCAAATAATTACCTATCATTGTTGAAGATGATGAAGCAAAATTAAAATGGTTACTCTTGAATTTAAAAACTTATTTAAATAATGGGAAAGTATTGATCTTTGCTAATTAAATGGGATAATGTGAAGGATTATTAGCAGAAATTAAATCTAAATTAGGATTGTCAGCACTTACTCTTTATGGTGATAAAATGTAATATGAGAGAACCTTAATTATTAACTAGTTTAAATAGAATGTTAATTTATTAATAGCAACAGATATTGCTTCAAGAGGATTAGATATAAAAGAAATAAGAACTGTAATTAATTATTATCCACCTAAAGATGCAGATACTTATATTCATAGAATTGGAAGAACAGGAAGAGCTGGAAATTGTGATGGTGTTGCTTTTTCATTAGTACAAAAGTAAGATTGGAAATTTGCTATTATGTTAATTAGAAGTATTGAATTAGCAGGTTAAATTGTACCTCCAGAATTAGAAGATATAGCTAGTCTTGATGATCATTTTAAAATGGATAGAATGAAAAAGAAGATGGGTTTTGATTATGCCAGAGGTAAAGATGCTAGCAAAATTCTACATCAGGCTCTTAAAAGATAAAGCAACACAAAAGCTGGATTAGGATTTGATGAACTAGAACCTAAAAAATAAAAAAAAATAACTAAGCAATTATAAGATAATCCTGAAAATCCAGTTAAAGTACTCCCTGTTGTTACTTTAGCTGAACCTACTAAATCTATTGGATAATTTAAAAATAAATGGTAGGATTTTAATCCATATGAAAACTATGATAATTATGCTGCTACTTTAGCTGTTCCTGGACATATGGAAAGAGATTAAATTATTTAACATTATCAGGAATAAATGAGAGATTAATTCAGAGCTGGATTTAAATCTGGAGGTGTAGCCTAAACAACAAATAAGAAACCTGTTGTTAAATTTATTAATGATAAAAATAATACTAGTTAGAAGAAATCATGATTTTATATTTTTATATGATCATAAAATATTTAGAAGACAATCCTTAGTTTTAGGTTATAATGTGAACATTTTGAAATAAATTAAAAAAGATTTTAATTTTTTCTTGAAACAATTATGGTAAAAAGTGTATCGATGTCAATTTTAGGCAAGAGGACCAAAGAAACACATGAAAAGAATCACAGCACCAAAGAGTTGGATGCTTTCAAAATTAGGAGGAAATTGGACTATCAGACCATCATAAGGACCTCATAAATTAAGAGAATCAATTCCACTCTCTGTCATATTGCAATATAAATTGAAATATGCTTTATATGCTAGAGATGCTACCATGATTCTTGCTGATAAGGATGGTAATGTTAAAGTTGATGGAAAAGTCAGAACTGATAGTGGATATCCAGTTGGATTATAGGGTATCTACTTTTTATATCATCCATCTAGATGTTATCACTATTGATAAAACAAGAGAAAATTATAGAGTTTTATATGATGTTTAAGGCAAATTCATCTTAAAATCCATCAAACCAGAAGAAGCTAAATTCAAACTTGTTAAAGTCACCTAAAAAAAAGTGGGCCCAAATAATGTTCCATACATTGTCACCAGTGATGCCAGAACCATCAGATATCCTAATCCAGAAATACATGTTAATGACACTCTTAAAATCGATTTAGAATCAGGAAAAGTCCTTGAATTCCTTAAAGAAGAACCAGGTATTATATGTTCATTATCTCTTAGGAAATTTATGTTATATTATTGGAGGTAATAATATTGGAAGAGTTGGACTCATTCAACATAGAGAAAGACATCTTGGATCATTTGATATTGTTCATGTCAAAGTAATCAATATTATCCTAATATTCTTAGGATTCTAACGGAAAACATTTCTCCACCAGAATCAATAACATTTTCACTATTGGTAAAGGCAAAAAGTCATTGATCTCACTCCCAGATGATAATGGTTTGTATTTGACTGCACTTGAAAAAAAATAAGTCAAAGATCACTAGGAAGTTGAAAAATAATGATGATTCATTAAAATATATCAGTATAGTACAAAATTATATATCTAATCACTTATTCTTATTATTCTCATCAATAATTAAAATCTATTTATAAACTCAAACTTATTAACATAGTCTATAATATTGAATTACTTAATTTATGTTTTATATAATCAAACATCAAAATCATTTTTTTTAGGCTTTTGAAATAGATACATGTACTAAATTTACCTTTGTTGTCTTTCAATCTATCTTAACGAACAAAGTTAATATAACTTACTTTCCCTAAAGTTCTATTTTGAATCCCTAATGACGAATCTAAATAAATTTATTGATTGCCTAAATAAAAAAAATAAAAAGGCAATAATGATCTATGAGTATATGATCCATTTCTATTAGTACTTCATAAATATTAAGACTATAGTCATAACACTTTCAAGAAAACTTGATGAAAAATAATATTTAATAACATCAACTTTAATAAAGATAATTACATTATTATGTTACCAACAAAAGTTAATTTGTTGTATTCCTTAAAATTTTGTGTACAAATATAACTTAATTTATATGAACAATTACAGGAATTGCAATTGTCATTTTTAAAATTCTTCTTTAATATTTAGGATAATCCTATTTAAGGTATAAAATTAAATAAATTCCACTTTTCATATGTTATCTTTTATTGGTATCTGTATTCACATTCATATTATTAAAAATGAATCTTCATTTATTCAATCATATAAGCCATCATTTATAGGATGAATTCTTATGTCTTAAAATTTTATGTGATATATAGATAATTCTGTAAACTTTAATCATTTTTTAAGTAACTAATTAATAAGATAGACTTTTTCTTATTTATTATAATAATAAAACTGTTTGATTTCGATTAAATTCGATATACCATTTTATTAATATATCAAATAACTTTAAAATAGAAAATAAATATAAAATTAGATTCTTGTTTTATAATATTGATCAAAATGCTATAAAAATAGGGAAGAAATATGCTCATAATTAATTAATTGAAAATGATATTCACTATTTTAAATTAAAGAGTTTTTATTCTTGAACTCATTTAATAAGTATATGGATAAATCTTAAACTATGAGAAGTATCAAAAAATAAAGAAAAAGTTCAATATTGAAAACTGAATCTGTGTATATGATATAAGGCGTAAAATTTTTATTAATTAATTATTACATATTTTAAGAATAGATAAAATTCGAAGATGAAATAGTTTTATTATTTTTCCTTTTTAATGAATATAATTTACTTGCAACTTGAATTAGAATTGGATCTTAAGATATATTTAGAATAATAAACGTCTTTAACAAGAAAATCTTATGAGAATGGAAAGTAAAGAATGAAATTTATGATAACAATTACTATTAAATAGATGCTAACTTTTAATTATCCAGAATAAATTATAAATTATATTTTTAATTGTCATACACTTTATTGTCAAATTAGGCCATGCCTTATTATTTAATTTGAGTTAAATCAGAATTATTTAGCAAGGGAAAAAATTGAGCAAGTTAAATTATTTTTTAATTAGGAGCAAAAATATATATTTATATACATAATGATAATAATGTAAAAAATTTCATTTTGACTCATTATTTTATTTTTACTTTGATATAAAATTAAATTTATAGAAGTTGATTTTAATGTGATTTAAGAAAGTTAAATTATTCTATATATCTTAAAATTTTAGGCATCATTGCAGTTGAATTGCTAATCAAAAAGCTAAGTAATGATGAGAATTAATAAGAGTTAGAATTAAAGAAGAATAATAATTTCAAACTAGTAATTATATTTTAACTAAAGTTTAAAGCTTTTGTTATAATTTCCAGTCTCTAGTTAATCCATAAAATTAGAATAGTAAAATTTTATTTCATTTAATAAAAAAAAAAGTAAATAGATGTTGTTTTAAATACCTTTTTCACAAAATATAGGATAAAAATAAGAAAAGTAAGTCTTAAATTAATCTTAGGATGATGCCACTAAATATCCTTCAATATATGCTTACAGTACAAAAGTTTAAATCAGAAATATTTAAATAAAAACTGCATCTTTATTTATACTTAAAAAACATAAATCAATAGAATTCCATTTAAAAAACGTTGAGGAAACATGAACAAATTCAAAAATCTATTCACAATTTTAAAGAAAAATAATTAAAAATTGCAGAATATATTTAGAAAAAAGGTAAAATAACTAATCAATAATTTGCGAATAAATTATAAAAGCTAAATCTATTTGAAGAAGCTTTGAAATACTTCAATTTGGCAATAAAGAAAAATCCAGAAAATAATGATTTATATTTCGAAAAAGGTGATAATAACTATGAATATTAGGATGTTTATTAATTATTTTTAATAAACTTGAGGAAGCCATACAGTAATTTGATTATGCCATCTAATAAAATCCAAGTGACTATAGAGCTTTTTCAAGTAAAGGTGTATAACTTTTTGTTAAAATTTTAGCAAGTGTATTAATAAGATTAAATCGATTTGAAGAGGCTTTATAATATTACGATTAAAGCATTCGTATTAATCCTGAAATGGTGCATTTGAAAATTAATAAAGGTATATAAAAAATTCTATAATAAGCTATTACTCTAAAGAAATTAAATCGATTAGAAGATGCTTTATAATATTATGATTAAGCGATCACAAAATAACCTAATAATGCTGATTTATTAAATGATAAAGCCTAAACATTAGAAAGCTTAAATCGATCTTAAGAAGCTTTATTATATTACGATCGTGCAATTGCGATTAACCCTGTAAATTACAAATAATATTTTAA
>CAJJDN010000087.1:19368-32849 GCA_905182985.1 Paramecium sonneborni | reverse complement strand
AAAAAAAAAGTAAATAGATGTTGTTTTAAATACCTTTTTCACAAAATATAGGATAAAAATAAGAAAAGTAAGTCTTAAATTAATCTTAGGATGATGCCACTAAATATCCTTCAATATATGCTTACAGTACAAAAGTTTAAATCAGAAATATTTAAATAAAAACTGCATCTTTATTTATACTTAAAAAACATAAATCAATAGAATTCCATTTAAAAAACGTTGAGGAAACATGAACAAATTCAAAAATCTATTCACAATTTTAAAGAAAAATAATTAAAAATTGCAGAATATATTTAGAAAAAAGGTAAAATAACTAATCAATAATTTGCGAATAAATTATAAAAGCTAAATCTATTTGAAGAAGCTTTGAAATACTTCAATTTGGCAATAAAGAAAAATCCAGAAAATAATGATTTATATTTCGAAAAAGGTGATAATAACTATGAATATTAGGATGTTTATTAATTATTTTTAATAAACTTGAGGAAGCCATACAGTAATTTGATTATGCCATCTAATAAAATCCAAGTGACTATAGAGCTTTTTCAAGTAAAGGTGTATAACTTTTTGTTAAAATTTTAGCAAGTGTATTAATAAGATTAAATCGATTTGAAGAGGCTTTATAATATTACGATTAAAGCATTCGTATTAATCCTGAAATGGTGCATTTGAAAATTAATAAAGGTATATAAAAAATTCTATAATAAGCTATTACTCTAAAGAAATTAAATCGATTAGAAGATGCTTTATAATATTATGATTAAGCGATCACAAAATAACCTAATAATGCTGATTTATTAAATGATAAAGCCTAAACATTAGAAAGCTTAAATCGATCTTAAGAAGCTTTATTATATTACGATCGTGCAATTGCGATTAACCCTGTAAATTACAAATAATATTTTAACAAAGGTATAAAATGATGGATATAAATAGCAAATGCATTAATGAAATTAAATAGATTTGAAGAAGCTATATAACATTATGACAAGGCAATTTATTTAAATCCAAACGATGCTGAATCCTATAATAATAAAGGTAACACAAAATTTAAGATTATTATATAGCAAGTGCGTTAAACTATTTAAGTCGATTTGAAAAAGCCTCATAATTATATGATAATGCAATAAGTAAAGA
Source organism: Paramecium sonneborni (assembly GCA_905182985.1). NCBI lineage: Eukaryota > Ciliophora > Oligohymenophorea > Peniculida > Parameciidae > Paramecium > Paramecium sonneborni. The sequence continues at coordinate 31,712 of CAJJDN010000087.1, read as the reverse complement.
TCCTAAAGATTTCAGATCAGTTGCAAATAAAGGTGAATAATAATTATTTATTTAATATAGCTTATATATTAACAAAATTAAACCGATTTGAAGAGGCTTTATAATATTACGATAAGGCGATTGAAAATAATCCTTAGGTTGCTGATTTATATAATCATAAAGGTAACTTATGTAAAACTTATTAAAGCAAATGCATTAATAAATTTAAATCGATTTGAAGAAGCTTTAGAATATTATGATTGTGCAATTTTAATAAATCCTTAAGGTTATCAAGCTTTTGCAGGTAAAGGTAAAATCTTTTATTTAACAAAAGCATTTGCATTAATAAATTTGAAGCGATTTCAGGAGGCTTTATAAAATTATGATAAGGCTATTGAAAATAATCCTTAGGTTGCTGATTTATATAAAAAAAAAGGTAAGTTATGTAGAACTAAATAAAGCAAGTGCATTAATGGAATTAAATAAATTTGAAGAAGCTTTATAATATTTTGAAAAAGCAATTTCACTAAACCCTGAAGCTTCTGATTTATATTTAAATAAAGGTGAGGAAAATTTTTAAAATAGCAAACGCACTATAATATTTAAACCGGTACAAAGAAGCTTTACTGTATTCTGATTAAGCAATTTAAAAAAATCCTGAAGATTACTACGCTTTTGCAATTAAAGGCAATAACAATCGTTTTAAAAATAGCTTATGTATTAACAAATTTAAATCGATTTGAAGAAGCTTTAGATCACTATGATTAGGCAATTTAAAAAAATCCCTAAAATTCGTATTTATATGACAGAAAAGGTAAAATTTATTGTAAATTCTAAAGCAAATGTATTAAATTGTTTGTATCGATTTGAAGAAGCTTTACAAAATTATGATTAAGCCATTTAGATTTAACCCGAAAAATTAAGTTTATATAATGATAAAGGTATGATAAAATTTGTTAATAAATTGCATATACGTTAAAAAAGTTGAATAGATTTGAGGAAGCTTTATCATATTATGATTATGTAATTTTTTAAAATCCCGAAGATTACCATACTTTTGCATTTAAAGGTGATTCTTTTTTAAATTAAATATAGCAAGTGTTTTAGAAGATTTAAATCGTTTAGAGTAAGCTTTATAATATTATGATTATGCAATTTAAAAAAATCCTGAAAATTACTAATTTTTCTCAAATAAAGGTATAAAATACTTAATTTTACAACTAAGCTAATGTCTTAAACAATTTAAATCGATTTGAAGAAGCTTTACAATATTATGATTACGCAATATAAAAAAATCCTTAAAATGATGACTTGTATAATAATAAAGGTTAAATATTATTTAAATATAATATAGGAAATGTATTACAGAGCTTAAATAGATTTGAAGAATCGTTAATATATTATGATAAAGCCATTACAATTAACCCTGAAAAATTTAATTTATATTGTAATAAAGGTAAAAATATTTGTTAAAAAAGCAAATTCATTATCACAGTTAAATCGATTTGAAGAAGCCTTATAATAATATGATTATGCAATTTAAAAAAATCCTGAGAATTCCTTTGCTTTTATAAATAAAGGTAAGCAATAATTTTTCTTAAACTACAGCAAATACATTTTACAAGTTAAATCGATTAGAAGATGCTTTATAAGAATACAAATATGCAATGTAAATAACCCCTTAAGATGCTGATTTATATAATAATACTGGTAAATTAAATTTCTTATTGCATAGGGAATGTCTTACAAGATTTAAATAGATTTGAAGAATCTTTATAATATTATGAGTATGCTATTGAAAAAAATCCTGAAAATGACAGCTTTTTATCAAATAAAGGTAAATGATATTTTTATCATAAATAGCTCTAGCTTTAAAAAAGTTGAATAGATTGGAAGAAGCTTTAAATTTTTATGATTATGCCATTTAAATTAATCCTGAAGAATATAGTTCTTATTACAACAAGGGTTGAAAATATTTTTAAGCTATAGCACTTGCATTATAGGATTTAAATAGATTTGAAGAAGCTTTAGAATAATATGGGTATGCAATTGAAAAAAATCCTGAATAATATCAACCTTTTGCAAATAAAGGTTTAAAAACTATTAAATTATGATATAGCAGTTGTATTATAATGTTTAAATCGATTTGAAGAGGCCTTACAATATATTGATTATGCAATTTAGAAAAAATCAGAAGATGCAAGTTTATATAAAAAAAAAGGTATATAATAATTGCTTAATTATCATCCAGCAGTTACATTAATAAAATTAAATCGATTTGAAGAAGCTTTATAATAATATGATTAGGCAATTGAAAAAAATCCTTGTGATTATCAATCTTTTGAGAATAAAGGTAAAATTAATAATTAAAACTAGCATCATTATTACTTCGTTTAAGTAGATTGGAAGAAGCTTTACTTTTTTATGATTATGCAATTTAAAAAAATCCTGAAGACTATAGAATATTATTAAATAAAGGTAAAATTGATTTAATAATAAATATAGCACTTGCATTAGAAAATTTAAACCGATTTGAAGAAGCCTTACAACAATATGATTATGCAATAAAAAAAAATCCTGAAGATTATAAAATTTTTATAAATAAAGGTAAAATTAATTTAAAAATAAAATTTAGCAATTATGGTGAAAAAATTAAATAGATTTAAAGAAGCTTTCTATTATTTTTAGTAAGCAAAACTTAAATATGATTAAAATAAGTTGAGATTTAAGGTTTTGATTTGAAGATTCATTTAATTTAATCATATAATATAAAATAATTGATTATTCTATTGAATCGTTCTATCTTTATTGTTGTTGGCTGATTAAATATATCTAGCCTTGCATTTTGTATTTTAACAAAATCTTCTAATATCATAAAAATTCTTATTAATTATCCTATTCAAATTTTCTTTATCAAAAATTTTTGCCTTCATTTTATTTATATTATATTCATATTTTTAATGTAACAACATTATTTTATTTATTAAATTATCCTTTAATCTTTAATTTCTATTTTTCATTTGAAATCTAAATAAAATCATATTTTAAATTAAGAATAATATTATTATATTTATTTCTCCTATTTTTTTATGAATTATCATCTAAAACCTTATCATCATAGCAATTTTATGTTTATGTTTCTATCTTCAGCGATTAACGCTTCTATTTCTATAAAGCAGCATTAATTTTATCCATTTCAATTTTTTCTCTCTTAAAATTAAAAAAATGGAAAACGAAACTTATTCTGTATAATATCTGTAACTTTTATGTTTTTTAATCACATTTAAGATGCCTTCCAAACAATCCTAACTATCATTTCAACATCAAAGACAAATATAGCTCAGCCTTTTCATACTTGCTGAATAAAAAATTTCTAAATTATGCAAATTATTATTTCAAAAAATTTCAACTTTGTAGATCATAATTTTAGGCTCTCTTTATGAAAAAAAGCATAAAAGTTTAAAAAGAACACCTAAAACAAATATTACTACTAGCTCATATTCTCATAATTCCTTTTTGAATATAAATTATGGATTTAAAATAAATGCTCTGATTTTTTTGAAAATTTTTATATTAAGGAGCTCTGAAATAAAGTTAATTCTATTAGGCAAATTCATAAATCTGCTTTTTCCTCTTGTTTTTTTTTTAAATTTTAATTTTTTTTTTGTTAAGCCTATTTATCTCTTATTAACCTTTAAATAATAAAATGAGAAATGATACAGAATTTGTTACATATGCGCTTTCTTTAATGACTTCTGAATTTAAGAAATTCTTTAATGATACATAATGAAACAAAATGAAATTCAAATTTTTTTTTCTTAATCACTAATTAAAGTAAACAAGATGATTTAGAAGAAGCGTTTTTTTTTCTAAATTTAACAAAAAGTGTTGTTTTCAAAAAAACATTATCAACACATAGAAATTAATTGTCAAAACTCAAATTCGAATGTGCTCTTATCTGGTTTATAACAATTGCAAGTTCAAAAAATACAATTAAGTTTTTGATTATAAAGTAGTTCTATAATTTAGGAAAAACAGTTCTTTAATCTGAGATTTATTATTAGTTTTAATCCTTTATTATATATTTATTTGAAAAGATTATACTTTTTTTATTCATTTGACAATTTTTAATTCAGATTCTTAGGGAATTTTTAAATTAAAAGGCTTACGAAAATTGACAGTTGGATTTCTTTTTAATGTTTTATTAATAACTAAATTATTACTCCCTTCATTGAATAACCAGAGAAAAGTTGTGTCGGTGTTTCCTACATTCTCCTTTTGATTCCCATTCTCATCTTAATATCAAGCCATCTTAGGGCTGTACTATTCTCTTCCTAAGAAATTATTTAGATAAAACATGTTCGGTTTTTTAGGGTGACCTTGATGTTGTTAGAAAAGCTTGTGATTACTCTATTCCCATTATTAGCCGTTTAAGTTTTGATTTACTAATTTCAAATGATCCTGTCCCGCTTGAGCTCAAGGTACCAGTGACTCCTCATTTAATTACCATAAACTTTTTATATGCTCTAAAGAGTATATCAGACTTAAGTAATACCTTTCCTCTAAATCTTTATCTAATTGGCGAAGTTAGACCAAAAATTAGAAAGGGAAAAAATCTTTTTCCATAATGACTTGCATGAATAGAATCTCTTTTTTATTGCAATTTCAGTATACCTTCAAAGCCATTTGCAGTAGTAAAATTCATTCAGATAAATGGAATTAAGGAAATTTATGGTTTAGTTGATGTATACAAATTAGTTTTTATTTTTTGAGTCTTTGGTAGATTTAGTTGCTAATGGCTTGGAATATTTGCCAGATTTATTTGTTAAAGAATCAACACCATTTTGCATTCAAATATGGCTTTCTTTTTGAAAATACTCCCATTTTTATAATTCTAGCCTCTTTCATACTGTTTAGCTATTTATCCTTTAACTTTTTTATCAATCAATACTAAAATCTACAAATTTAGAAGAAAAAACCTAGATTGATAAGCATTTAGGAAAATTAATAACAAAGAGATTAACAATTTAATTTTCTTAGCAGAATATTAATAGTAAGAAAAGAATTATTACTTCTAATTTGATACATCACTATATAATAACAGTTCATAATATCAATTTTTTAAATAATCAATCAAAATAGAAATTTTGTTAGTATTTCAATATTTATATAAAACTATATAAAAATGATTTCAATTATTATCATTTTCTCCGACAAATAGCTATAGTTTATTAATAAAATGGCTTTTTAACAATTTAATTTACTTTAACTTTTTTTTTTTTTTTTAATTTTGAATATATTTTACAACCTACTCAATTATGTCGATTATTATATTAATAGATAAGAGAGTCACAAATGAATAGATATGGATCCATCCAAATAATAAAAATAAATCATCGTCTAATTCGATGCTATAAGCTAAAAATGATCCTGTTATTAGCATCAAAAAAAGCTCTTTGAAGATTAATTTAGAAAAATCATATCTTGATTTAAGTGGTTTAAATTTGATTATGAATATTAAGGAATAAAATGATAGCATTGATAATAATATTGATTAAACTTCTGGATAGTTCATAAACCACACGATAATTGCAATATAAAATTAGATTCTTAAAATTTGTAAAGACTTAAAGTTTATTCCCCAAAAACTACCTTGAATTCCATTAAAAAAATATCTCCATTTATTTTTATTTTTAATCAAGCTTGATGTAATTGCTATTGATTTAAATGATATCTAAATAATCAAAATTAAAGCTAAAATTGCATTTACAGAATTAAATATATCAAACAACGAACTAAATTGATAATTTGGAAACTAAAGTAAAGCACTAAAGGTAAGTTGATGAACTATAGTAAAATAGGTCTAAAAAATCACTTCCCGAAAGAATAATAACTTGAATTTTAAACAATTTACAAAGATGTACTTTTAAAATATCCTAATAATTTTTAATGATTTGAAGTGATTGAAATATTTGGATAGTTTATTTCCAAAAAATCGATATATATATTATGATGAAATAGTGCAACATAAAATATAAGTAGCAACAGAAGTTAAAATAGAAAAATAACAACTTTTTGCATTAATAAAAAAAAAGCAATTCAAAGAATCCTGCTCCGAGTTTCGGTTTAATTATTTGCTTTGAAATGGTAATTTTCCCCCATTTAATCTAGATAATTATTGATCTACTTAAAAATAGTCAAAAATAGGTGAGAGTGAAATTCTTGTGAAAGTATTTAAAAATTAACTTAAATGAGGAGGAAATTAACATTTCATATATCTGATGTAAGATAATGATTATAATAATTCTAGTAAATTAAAAAATAAAATTGTATTTCCTGTTAGTACAACTAAACCCGAAATCGATATCATTGAATAAATCATGGCCTCATTCATTTAAATGATTTATCCCAATTATGATTAGGTTTATCGTGATAATACAAAGGGATTTCCAAGGCTAATTTCCTTTTTGAGTTCATTCAATTCTTAATTATTCTCATTAAAAATAATAGATCTGCCAATTTCAATTCTTAATTTAGGGTTTTAAATAGGTTTTTAAAAAATTATTACAAATTAAAACAATGAATTGTTTAAATTTTAAGTTAAGTTCTATAAAGTTCTAATTTCTAATGAATAAATTGTTTAAGGAACAATTATATTATTAAATATATCCTAAATTTAAAAGGATGTCAAAAGTTTAACAGATTAGGTAAAACTTAATTAAACAATTTGTGTTTAACTTTTTTTGTCAGACTTGTTAATTAATAAGAAATCAGGGGATTTAAGAAATGTGCAAATGCTGAAAGAATCTTCTGTATTTTAACAATAAAAAGCTTCCTCTAAACCACAAAAGAAAGAGCAACCATCTCCTGGATAATTATTTCCATCATCACATTCTTCATAACTACTATTTAGTTTACCATCACCACATAAATCAATACATACTCCGTTGACTAATTTTTAATTTTGAAAACATAATATTTCATTTATTAATGGTTCAATTAGTTCTTCTATTCTATGACAAAATAATGTTTCAAAATTTAAAGAAAATCCCTCATCACATTCTAAACAAGCATTTCCCTTTTCACAAATCTTGCATCCATATTAACATTAATATTAACATTTAAAGCAACCATCATAAGGTTCATCATTGCCATCATCACAATCTTCAAAATATTTAGAAATTAAAGAATCACCACATTTTGGAACACATTTACCATTAATAAAATATAAAGCTTCCTCACAAATTTCACATATAGCATTTGATCTACAAATTAGACAATAATCTAAACATTTAATTGTACAATCTAAACAAGCTGTATCTAATGGATCATCACATTATTCGTTTGAGAATATGGCTATTTGGTTATCACCACAGAATTAATAGCATTGATTATCAATTAAATTCCATCCTTAAATACATTAATAACAAACACCATTATGACAATACAAACATTCTAATTAACAACTATTTTGGCATTTATCACAACCATCAAATTTAAATTTATTATAATCATCACATAATTCAGTTTCAACAACTAATCCATCTCCACAAATTGGTACACATTTAAAATTCTTAAGCATATATCCATTTTAGCATTATAAACACTATCCATATTTAAATATTAAACAATTTCTACTAGATTGAAATATACAATTAAAACAGCCCTCATAAGATAATTATTTTCCATCATCGCAAAGTTCTTATCCATTAATTTTTTTATCTCCACATATTGGATAGCAATTTTCTCGATATTCATCTAAAGTCCATCCATCTTTACAAATTAAGCAATTATTATTAATCTATTAAAAACAACCTTCGTTGAAAATATCTAAATTAATATCTTCATATGTGTAAAATACTTCAAAATCTCTTAGTTAAACGTATTATTAAGGAGTTTTAGTTTTTATATCTAGCTTTAATAAAGAATCGTGATGATTTTTTATTAATATTTCTATTAATTAATTACCTTAAGTAATTATTTAATTACCATATACATAATTTACTTCAATTTTTTAATAACCAATCTTAAAAAACCTTATTAATATATCTTGATGAGGAGGTAGTTAAGTAGAATAATTAATTACTTTAAATTTTATAAATTGACAATCTCCACACCCCAAATAAATTTAATAATGAAATATTCCTATCCATCCCTCAGAATCTTAATGACAAATATTGTTCAATGAGTTATAATGTAATTACCATTATAAGCAAATTGTTGGATAATTTTCAATACATGAGTTACATCCATATTAACATTTAATAATGCTTAATTGTAGTTTTTTTATTCCTCCTTTTTTTAATTAAATTTAAATCCAAGCATTTCTCCTGTTGTGTTAATAAATTTGAGATATTGTATAAATATAGTCTAATTATGAATTACCACAAAGAGAATTTGATGATTATTTTAATGATTCTTGGTCTATTTATTTTTCATCTAGAAGTAATTTTGGCTCTTAATTACCATCTATACTTTTTATAATTTAATAATATAATTACCTTAAAATTTCAGCATCTATCTTAATATGAGAATGAGATTCTAGATCTAAAAACATTCTACTAATATAATCAAAAAAATATGTTTTAGGTCCAAAATATTAAATATCTCCACATTTTTTGAAATCACTACCATGAAAATCTGACCAATCTAGATATATTTATTAATTCTTAAATTACTATCTTTATCATTATTATTTGCATCAAAATTAAATATCACTTTCTGATGAGTTAAATAAATGTTCAAAATTAAGATTATCATTTTAAAAAAAATAAAAATGAAATATTATTTAATTTTGTTGTAAATATAAAGGTTGAATTAAGAATTTGAGATATAATTAAATACATTATAACAGTAAGTTTGAATTTTCATTTTCACAATTAGATCAATTATATTCAGATAAATTTTAATTGTTTTCTATAATGATTATTTAATAAATAATTTTTGCTAAATTCCCATACACTTCAAATTATATTATGATTAGACATTATTTTTAAAAAAGAAAAAAATGGATTATGAAAATAAATTCAAAGGTAAATGAATTTATTGAATTTCTATTGTTGTTTAATTAGGTAGGCATTATCAAATCTATTGTATAAATTTTGAAACAGGAGCTTAAATTGTTATATACCTTATTACAACTATAGTAGAGAATTGTTCTTGCTTTTAAAAAGTTATAAAGAAAAATTATTTAGTTATTTATTAATATTTTTTTATTATGAATATTTACCAAGATGAATATCAATCATCATTAAAAAGAGTGTGTTTAGATGTTTTGGTTTGTAGTGAAAAAAACTAATAATATGAGGGTTTTCAACAAAATTGTAAAAGGCAAGTGATTGAGCAAATTAATTTCAAAATCAAATTTACTAGAGATAATGAAATTTAATACATTAAAGATGATGGGTAAATAATAAAAACGTAATTATTTTTTGATATATCTCTTTGTAGAAATAAATATATTGAGATTCTAAGTATTCCAGAGATAATGACTAATTTGGAATAAATCAATCATCTATAATGGTTAGGGGTCTACAGTAATGATTTTAAGAAGGTTGGAAGATGGAGTCCAATTTGGAAAGGTTCAGCATTAAGCGATTTTGGTGGATGGTACACACAGGATGGTAAAAAGTTCGGGAAATGGAAAGAATTATTCAAAACTTTTTCAGAGTAATTTAGGGTTTTAGTGTAGTAATGCTTAAGTATATGAAGTTGGAGATTACTATGATGATATAAAAACAGGAGATTGGAAATTTTTCTATGAAGAAAAATAAATGTAATTAGGATTTATAATTTTAGCGGAGGTGGCTAATATGATGATTAAGGATTAAAATATGGGCTTTGGGTAGATTTAAGCGATTATTTTTGGAAGTATTTTAATAATATAAAAACTAATAGTTAAAATTAAATCCTTTATAAAGGGTATTATAGAAAAGGTTAAAAAATTGGTCTATGGTAAATTATTAAGAATGGAAATAATGAAGAATTTGAATTAATGTATGAATAAGTCGATATTATCCTTTATAGTGGTGGGGGGTTGTATAATGAATAAGGTTAGAAAAATGGAAAATGGGAAGATTTGGGTTAAGATTTTAATTAGTTATTTAAATAAATTTATATTAATTATAGATGTGATAAGGTGTTTTACGAAGGTGAATATCTAAACGGTATAAAAATTGGAAGATGGAATATCAAATATAGAGAGATAAAAGGTGATGAATAGATGTATATAAATTGAAATTCAAATGGTAGTGCTGGTGGATATTATAATGATAAAGGTCAGAAGGAAGGTTAATGGTAGGATTTATTCACTAACTTCCAAAAGTAATAATAATAATTTTAATTCAATAATAAGGGATAGTAAAGTTTTCTTTAAAGGTGGATATAATTAGAATGGTGAGAGAGTTGGTAGATGGGAGATTATTTTTAAGGATTAAAAGATGTATTTCATTATTTACATAATAATCAAAGTGGTGGAGGAATATTTGATAGATAAGGTTTCAAAGTTGGACATTGGGTTGAATTGAGTGATAGATTTTAAGAGTATTTATCCATATTATTTTTAACATAGTAAGAGTTAAATCATTTATCATGGAGAATATATATAAGGCAAAAGGTTTGGTAGATGGGATATTAGTTTTAAAAAGGAATGGCAGGAAAAGCCTGAATGGATGTTTGAAATAATTATAATTATCATTTTAGTGGTGGAGGAATATTCACTGAATAAGGTCAAAAAGATGGAAGATGGACTGAGATTTGTGATTAATTTGATAAGTATTTTACATTTTTAGGCTTCTTAGTGAAAATTAATTCATTTTTGAAGGTTACTATAAAAATGGAAAGAAACAAGGTTTATGGGATCTTTATGACAATAATGAATGGATGTAAAATATATAGTTTATAAATTAGCTATATTGGAGGAGGAGTTTATGATAATGAAAATTTAAAAAATGGAAAATGGATAGATTATAATTTTAATTTTGGATAGTAATCATCTTTAAATAATAAAGTCTTAGTAATTAAGCTAGTTTTGAAGGTGTTTATTAAAATGGCAAAAAAATTGATAGATGGGATATTAAATATAAAGAGATGTGGAGTGATACTAATCAAAAAATGTTTATAATTTAAATTATTAATAAATAGTGGTGGAGGATTATATAATAAGGATTCTTAAAAATGTGGATTATGGATAGATTTGATTGATAACTTCAAGGAGTATTTTATTTATGAAATATTTAGTGATAATTAGATTATTTAATAAGGTGAATATCTTAATGGTATAAAAATTGGTAAATGGGACATCAATTAAATAATTGATTATATAGGGAATACATTTAATAGAATGTATAAAATTATGGTGATTAGTAAAATTTTAGAGGAGGAGGATAATATGATCAATATGGGCATAAATAAGGATAATGGGTCTAACTTTGGAGAAAATTCTCTCGGTATTTTTAATAATAATTAATAATAAGAAATTGCCCGGTCATTTTTTCAGGCTAATTTACATAAAACAAAAAAATTGGTAATTGGTTAATTAATTATAGAAATGAATAAATGTAAAATATCAAATTAATAAAAGCGGAGGAGGATTTTATGATGAATTTAGCTAAAAAAATGGTCACTGGATAGAATTGAGCGATTTTTTCAAAAAGTATTTCTTCGAATTACCAAGCAGAGATTGTAAAATTTTAAGTTCTGGAAATTATTAATATGGCCAAAAAGTTGGAAAATGGAATTTCAATTATAAAGGTTGGGGAAAAAACAAATATAAAAAGATGTAAAATACTTAATATTCATTATTTTAATTATAGAGGTGGTGGTTTATTTTCATAATTAGGATTAAAAGAAGGCAAATGGAAAGTTGTGAGTGAGAATTTTCGAGAGTAAAATATTTACTATTTTAATCCAGGGATAGTAAAGTTATCTATAAAGGAGAATATAAAAACGGTAGAAAATATGGGAGATGGGAAATTAAATATAGAGGAAGATAAGACAAATATTATTAAGAAATGTATGAGAAATATACATATATTTTTATTAGTGGTAACGGATTATTTAATGAAGAAGGTTAGAAGAATGGTTTATGGGTTGTTTTGAGTGATAGTTTTTGTGAGTAAGATATTATATAAATTAAGTTTAAATTAAATCTTATATTCAGGAGAATATGATAATGGCAGGAAAGTAGGAAAATGGATTGAAGATCAAGCGTAGAAATCATGAATTTTCAGATAATGAATAATATTACAAAGAAAATTAAAATAACTTATTTATTTTGACTTTTTATAAAACAAAAGCCACAAAAAAACTTTCGTAAAAATTCCAAAAAAAATGAAAGGAATATATTTTGAAAAAATTATTAAATA
>CAJJDN010000087.1:0-13293 GCA_905182985.1 Paramecium sonneborni | reverse complement strand
TTTATCTCAAGTCTAAAAGTTTTTGAAATTGGAAACATGAACTTGGACTCTTACGATTATATTTTTTTTATTATTGAAACTTATGCTATGCGTAGAAAAACGAATTCTTTATTATTATGTTTCATAAATATATATTAGGTCTTGATTTAAACATAATTAATGTTTAAGTACTTGTAAAGTCTTTTTGTATAGGATATAAATAACAAATTGTTGCAGATAATAAAGTAAATGCCATGAGAGGAAATTTAGTTCATTACTTGGGGTAGCTTATCATAAGTACTATAAAAAAAATTCACCATATTTGTTTTTCCTTCTGTATACTTAGCCGTCTTTCTTCTGATTAAGATCTTTGAATGAAATAATTGATTTCATAAGAAAACTTTTCACAAAACCTTTCAAATTCTATTTATTTTTCAACTAAAAATCATTCTTGGATCAATCTGATAGTAGAATCCTGTTAAAATCTATTATGGATAAAAAAAACAAAGAGATATAATCTCAATATGCAGAATAAAAATGAAATTTGCAAGCATTGATATTTTATTTTTTAATATAGCCATATAAGCATTATAATCAGATATTTTGATAATCTAATTAATCTTCCCAATTTCTCATGAATATTATGTACAAAAAGTGATATTTAAAAAACATGTCAAAACATAAAAGATATAATTTATAGTATTCAGAAGCAATATAAAAAATTATTTTAATTAAGTTGTATTTATTTTAAATAAATTTCTTGAGGATTTCAATTTATATGAAAAATGGTAATTACACATTATTACTCAATGAACCAGGTAGAAAACCAAGGAGAAATTCTTGTTAATAAATAATCATTTAGAATTGGGAAATTATGAAAATACTAAGTATCACAAAAAGACAGGAGATGAAAAAAGATCCATAAATAAAATGATAGAGTTTTATTTTCCTCAATAAAGTAGTAGCAGAGCAATGAATTCTTTGGACATTTTAATGATTAAAATTAGAGATCTAAATGCTTTTAAATTTAAGATATTTGGTATATGAAATTCTTTTTTGTTAACTTCTTTTCCAGTGTTGATCTATCTAAGAATTCATCAACAAAATGATTTTAATATATTTATTGTAATAATTTTTGTCAATTTTAATGAGGGCGACTCTTTATGGAATATGACACATTAATACTATGTAAACTTTTTAAAGATCGATATAACATTTCTTCGCATATTTCTATCCTCTCTCTTTTCTCTTGAAGTTAGTTTCAATATTTAATTAATTTAGAAATTCTAAAGCTATTTCATAAATTTCATTCAATTCAGCTAAGAAGTTCTATACATTTTTCTACAATCTCTTAAAATTATTTCGGCAACACACTTATATTATATGAAATGTCTCTTAGAATTATTACTAAGACTTCAATCAAATCAAGAAAGCATCTTTTGTTCATTATATCATAATTAATTTAATATATTTAATTTCTTATTTTATGATTCAAGTTATTTGATACATAATATAAGTTAGACTGATTTTTACTATAACTTAACATATTTACATATTCTTCCAAAAAATATTTTTATTATTAAATTGACTTTCCATAAATACTGAGCTGATTTCTCAAGACAATGATATTACGATTATACTTCTATTTTTAGTTTTTCAATTAATTCTTCAGACAGAAATTTCCAGATCACTATAAGAATCAAAAAGAATATATTATTACTATTCTTTTGAAAAATAGTATTTTGATTTACCAGAATTAAAAAATTTATGGATATCATTCTTCTAAAGTTAAGAATAAGTTTATTTAATTTAATATCTTGTCAGCATTCATTATTATAAATAAGATTAGAAATTTAGTGAAGGTCTTAACATTTAATTAAGTTGAAATTTATTGCAATAGAGAGCTAATTACCTTAGATTATGTAAAATTTGGGCTTTTGAAACTTTAAAATTATCAAATGTGCACCATTTTCTTGCCAAAAATTAAAATAAGTTTTCTTATTCAATTTATTTTTCATATTAACTTTAAAAGTATTATGAATATGAAACTCCAACATCATTCTGTAAAAATTTCTAATTAACTCAATAAAAGAATCATGGAAGAATAGAATCAATATTGTAACATATCTTACAAATTGTTATTGTGTGCACTAAAGAAGGAATCCATCATTTTACATTATTATATTAATATTTTTATGTTATTTTATATTTCATTATATTTTCTAATCTAAATTTCTTTTGAACTATAATCCCAAGTTATTAAATACTACCCATCATCACTCATACATCCATATAAACTTTAATTTCCAAATTCAATAGATTATTCAGTTTTAAATTCACCATTTTCGTTTTTCCTTATTAAATTCACATATTTATAATTCTTATTTACAAGCAGAAATTTCGATTTAATATGTTCTTAAGGAAAGAAATAACAATCATCACTTCCACTTTAACAAGAACATCTTTTGCCTTTAAATACTATTTATTTGACTTATTCATTTCATAAACATGCATTTTTTCTGTGGTTAAAAAGAGAATACATCATCATTTATAAAGCATATTCGTTAACCAGATTTTTCAACCTATATCGTTTAGATTACAATCCATTTAGAATCCTTTTATGATTGTTCTATTATTAATATTTGTGCATCCAATCCACATGAAATCAATATATTCTATTTTTAGTTTAAACTTAATCCATATACAATATCAGTATGATTTGTGATAGTTTATTTTTGTAACCATTGATTTTACTTCGTCCAAAATTTAATAGTTTTATCGCAACTACCTGAAATAATTAAATCTTCATTATTACTCAATTCTAAGCACCGTATATAACCATTATGTTCATTTAATTTTTATTTGCAAATCCATTAATTGCTTTGATTAATTGTCCATATTATAATTGATTTATCATCACTATAAAATGATTAGATTTTTTCATAAAGTTTAAAGTAGTTACATCATCTTACATCATCTTAATGTTCTTTTAAAAGTTGAATTTGTTTCAAAACTTCTTATTTCAATTCAAATACTTTAATTTCATTTTTAAGTATTAATTTATAAGCGAATTGTTTTAGAATTAATTTAGGAGATGGTGGAATAATCAGTAATTATTATTCATTTAACATTTGCTAAAGTTATTGAATCTCTAAATTTTGAAATTATAATTATTATTTTTAACTTTTAATAATGTCTTCTAATTATTATTTTTCAATCATCTCTTTTTCTAAATTTTGATTGAATTATTTATTTAATTCTTAATTAAGGCAATCTTCTTTCTTTTTTACTTGATTAGATACCTTAATTAAATATGTTACTTATTGAATTAGTTAATTTTAAAATTATTAATTGTGGAAATCTAATGATGAAAACTAAGGCAATAAATAATTTAATAAAAAATTTCTTGATTATTATTATTATTGTTGTTAAATAAATAACTATTCAACATCATCCATGGTCTTATCAATAAAATTTTCAATATTATTGAATGATGACTAAATTATGAATACCGCTATATCCTCCTAAAAGGAGGAACGATAAGTTTAAATTTATATTATAACCATTCAAAGGGTTTTATGGTTTATTTCAGAGTTCTTATTGTTAATGGTCATTTTAATTATTTAATTTAAATTAATGATATTATTAAAGAAAATGAATTACTTGCTAGCAAAAATAGTAAGAAATATTAAGATTTATATAAAATGAATTTTGATCTGAATAGATATCTCTGAATATTGTATACATAATAACTGACAAAAATTAAGTTTATCAATTAATTTGATTAACTTGGCTTTTCTAGATTGAATATTTTAGCATTGATTGGAATAAATATGATCGTAGCCTTGAAGTTTTTCTCTTTATTTTTTTAATAGTTAGACATTTTTTGAAAGATATTTATTTTTGGATTTTATTTTTATAATTGTTCAAATTCATTGTTGATAATTAAAACACATTTAAGATATTTCTTTATGAGATTACTTAATGCAATATTTTTCGTCTAATACGTATATCTTTAAGTTAATCAGTTATTATTTTTTTTTTTTTATTCTCCAAAAATATCCAAATCCTATTTTTTTATTCTTCAGGTATTTATCGATTATTCTTATTCTTCTATTACATCTACTTTGTTAATTCTATACCCATCTGATTAGGTCACTCCTTTTATGTTACTTATTTTTTTCAATTCGTCGTTCTCTACTTGGCTAGATTCATCTATCTATCAGTTTAGATGAATTCGATAAAATTTAATTTTCTGTTGATTTAGCATAACTATTGAATGCTAAGTGGATAGACATCCATAACATGTGATTATCATCATACCTATAATAAATGATTTATTATTACCAATTTCTGGTTATTAGATTTATCAATAAAATGCAACTCCAAAAATTTCACAAAATTTAAATTATTATATTTAATATTTGTACCTTCTTATCTTTGAAACGAGACTATTTCTTTATTCTAAATCCTGAGTTCCCTTAGTTAAACAAAAATAGAAAATTAAAATATTTTATATCTAATCGATAAAATGGAAAAAAATGAAATATATAAAAAGCTTTCTGAAAATTCTAGTTGTTTTTCTCTGTTTGCTTATTTACATCTCCTTATCTCCTTAAATACTTAAAAAAATAATTCAAATTAATTATAATAAGAAATCCTTTAAATTATTTATATTAAATTTAAAATTTAATCGCTTTGGTTTTATTCCAAAAAATTTAATCATATAAACACACCGCTGTAGACCCAAAAATCTCAGCCAAAAGCTATAAGTGATAGCCAAAATATGAGGAAATTTAGCTAAATTCATAATTTTATTCTAAGGCAATCATCTAGTTTTTACCTCTCATAATTAATAATTCATAAATGCATACATTTATCTTTCTTCCCTCACTTTTTTTGTTTCACTTTGTAATATATAATTAAATGTTTCAAATTTATAAATTATAGTTTTTTTGTTCTTTTTTGATATCAGAAGGCAATCCCCCTTCTTTAGGATCATCTTTTAGGAAGAATTTTTGTATTTTCTCTTATAGTTTATTCTTCAAATTCTAATACTCCTATTACAACAAATTCTAATTCTACAAATAAGCTTGAGATCAACTATTTTTATGATGCACAAAATTCAACTATTTTATTTTTATCTAAAGAATTCATAAAAATTTTCCGATTATTAAATACCTATTTTATTACTTTCATGTTTTTCATCTAAAAATTCACTCCATATCACCATCCAATTACAAATTTAGATAACTCTTAATATACTACATAAATCTTTACAAATTGCTTCTTGAGATTTAGTTCATTAAATAAAATCATTAGTTAGCTTACCCAGAGTATTAAAGCTTTCTTTAATTGAATACGATGTATTGTTTAAATTCTCTAAATCCATACACAATTTACGAAAATTATTTCCAGGTTTTTTGTGTGTTCTTGTGAATTTTTCAGATAATCTGTCATTAATAAGAATTATTCAATAAATCATAATAAATTTGCAAAATGACCCATTAATTATTGTATCTTATTATGGTTTTAATAATCCTTACTATTTGTCTTATTAGTTGAACTTTCTTTTAATTTTGCAACATTTTTTATTGAAAAAAAAAAAGAAATAAAGAGAAGTCTTAAATAATTAATAAAATAAGCAATTCTAAAGCAATAATTCCATAATTTTCATACGCTTTTGTAAACATGCCACATTTTTCTAAGTATTGCTAAATTAAATAAATATTTATAATCAATTTCTTTCCAGGAATTTAATCAAGTGACAAGGATTTAGTGATAATCATCAAATTGAATTTATAAAATAATTTAAAAGTCAGTAGTTACTAATATATCTCTCAATTTTAAAAATCAGTTAATCTTTTTTTAAATTTCCATCTTATTGGTTTCGTCTCAAAATTAAATTCATAATGTGATGATATAATGCTTTCAGATTTACACATACGTTCATGCATTATATCGTCTCCCAAATATATGATCAGTTAATTTTATTCTTCCTGGTAGTTAGCATTAGACTTCTGTAATAAAGTTACTACAGACTATCTTACACTTTCAGTATCTGAAATTATGAATCGGTGAATTCTGAAAACAGGTTTCTTAAATTCCTTTTGTACGATGATTTACCTTTTATTTACATTTCTTTTTAATTCTATTTATTAATACTCAATATTTATTGATTTCATTTGATTTTATAAATTTTTATTCGTTTTATTTTTTAAAGTTTTATTTTGAATTTTATGTTTCTAATCTCATGCCTTAATGACGATTTCGTTTTCAAAATAATTAGATGTAATGAACTAATTAATAATATGAAAAACTATATTAATTAAAATAGTTTTAAAACAATGCTTTCTATATCTTTTATCTATCATGTTTAGGCTGAGATTATTCTATTTTTTATTAGATTTCTATCTTTCTATATTATTAGGTTATCTCTATTATACCAATCTTCATTATGATTTTTATACTTAAAAAATAGTTTCCTAAATTCCTAAAGTAGTTATAAAAAGCTCAAGATTTTTCAAATACTCTCAATCCAATAGATTTACAAAGATTATAAATATATCATACGATAATTGTGTTTATATTAGCTGAAATAGACAAAGAGCTATACCTTATATTTGAAAAAAATTCAATATCTTTAGAAGAAGAATAATACATTTACGAAAAAATTAATAACTTCGAAGCTAGATTTAAAAAGGTGTAGGATAAAAGAAAAAAAATGATAGCCCTTTATGAAAAATACATTGTTGAATGTTTTAGGGTTTCAAATAATAAATTTAGAGGAATTTAAACAAAATCAATAGAATCTCGATTTTAAGTTAAGATATTTTACAATAGCCAAACAGCACTAATTAAACTTATTTTATAAGTCATTATTCTTGCAATTATTTTCGTTTTAGATTTTAGACAGAATAATGTGAAAATCATCTTAGAATCATTACCGATTGTTTACTCTTCTCGATGAAATAATTGATTCTTTAGGGGAATATACTTAGAAACAAAAATTAAAGCCAGGATGATAAGACTAACCAGCATTCTGGAGAATTAGAGCAAGAAAAATATAATATTTGGAGCATTTAATTTGATTAAAATATAAAAGTTGAATCTTGTAAAAGAGCAGCAGTCCAAAAATTTGTATTGGGTATAAAGCATTCTGTAATAATATTGAATTTTTTAGAGAAAATGATTAGTAGATAATTTATGAGTCAATCCAACATGAAATTTAGAGATTTAATATTAAACTGCATTATAAATGAAAATATAATGATTTATCTAATTGTTTAATTATTTTACAAATATTATTTTTAATAATAACAAAAAGTAAATCGATTTTTTTTCTCAATCAATTACTTATTTTATATAGTGTAAACACCACAAGTTTATTCTTTGCTTAATTGTAATATCAAGTTTCCCTGATCTAATTTTTCACATTATTCACACAACAATTCAGTTAGATAATCATATTATTTCGAATCTAGATTTTTTAGCTTATTAGCTTATGATAAAAAGTAAAGGATTATGAGAACCGGTGTGAACAAAACTAAGAAATAATAAAATTCATTTAGTTTCCAGATATTTTAAATGATTTTTCATATTAGAATGAAGTTTTTTCTATGTTTTTGACAACTTAGTAGCTCTTGATAATTGAAAATCAATAATATTGAAAGATTTGTAAAAGAAATATTATTAATAATATTTATTTTACAAAATGAACTTTACAAAAGAGAACCCAATGAGTAAATAGGAAGAATAAACTATAGAAAAAATAGTTTACTATTATACAGAAGATAATGCTGAAAAAATAAAAATTTAAATTAAATTCACTTCAGGTCATTAAATCACCTATTCAGACAATAGAGGAATCTTGAGAGTGTAAGTTTATTTATAAAATTAAGAGTAAAAGTGAATGGTGTTATTGAGAATCCAGAAGTATTTAATAATATGAATCAAATCGAATATCTTTATTGGAAAAGTTAGTATGATTAGAACAAAAAAAATATTTGCAAATGGATTGTTTCTTGGGATTAAAGAGTTTTAAAGAATGTTGGGGGATACTAAAGGATAGGGAAAAAACAAGGATTATGGGTAGATCTATTCAGAAACTTTTGGAAGTAAGTTTTTAATATTTAATATTTTAAATAGTTAAGAACGAGTTTTTGAAATTGGAGAATATTGTGATGGCTTAAGAATGGGAAAATGGAATTTTTTCAAAGATGGTTTAAAGATGTAAATAATAATTAATTAATTAGTGGTGGTGGGTTTTACAATATTGTTGGTGAAAAGTAAGGGAAATGGATTGAATTAGATAAAGGGTTTTATTTTAGAAAATAAGTCAAGTATAATGGAGAATATGATAAGAATGGTAAAAAAGTAGGCAAATGGGATATTTTGTTTCAACAAAATGTTGATTCATTTAAATTAATGTAAATATTATATATTTTTAAAGGAAATAGTGGTGGCGGAATATATAATCAAGAAGGAAATCAATAAAAGATTGGAAAATGGATAGAATTATATGATAGATTTAATAGTTATGCTTAGATTACTTATAAAGGTTAATATAATATGAATGGTATGAAGGTAGGTAGATGGGAGTGTATGTTTAATATACCCAATAAGCAGGAATAAAAATAAATGTAAATATGATATAATTAAGGAATAATATATCTAATTGTTTAGTGGTGGCGGAGTTTATGATTAAGAAGGAGGGCAGAGAAAGATTGGAAAATGGACAGAGCTGGTTGAAGACTTTAAAGTAACTTATAATGGGGAATATAATATGAATGGCATGAAGGTAGGCAGATGGGATATTATGTAATATGATTGGGAAAGATAAAAATATGAAATAATGTATATATCTAAATATAAGTATAAGGAATATAGTGGTGGTGGGTCGTATGATTAAAAAGGAAATTAAATAAAGATTGGAAATTGGGTAGAATTTCATAATGAGAAATAAGTCCTTTATAATGGTGAATATAATATGAATGGTATGAAAATAGGTAGATGGGATATTAAGTAATGGTTTTGGAGAACATAAAAATATATACAAATGTAAATATTAGATTAAATAAGAAATATAGTGGTGGTGGATCATACGATCAAGAAGGAAATTCGATAAAGATTGGAAATTGGGTAGAACTAGATGAAGATTTTGATTGCAAGAAATAAATAATATCTCATGGTGAATATAATATGAATGGTCTGAAGGTAGGTAGATGGGTTATTATGTATTGTAAAGAAAATGAGCACTAATATAGATAAATGTAATTATGAAATAGGTCTAGAAATTTAGTGGTGGTGGTTCATATGATCAAGAAGGAAAGTAGATAAAGATTGGAAACTGGATAGAGAAGGATGAAAACTGTTAAGTAGTTTATAAAGGTGTATATAATTTGAATGGTCTAAAGGTAGGTAGTTGGGAGATTATGTATTGTGAATACAATGAACTGGAATATAAATAAATGTAAATATGATATTAGAAAAAAGAATATATAGAGGTGGGGGATCATATGATCAAGAAGGAAATTAGATAAAGATTGGAAATTGGATAGATTTGGATGAATGGTTTTCTCCATTGAAATAATTCATTTTTAAAGGTTAATACAATATATCTGGTGTAAAGGTAGGTCGGTGGGATATTATGTAAAACAAATGTGGATAATAAGAATATCAATAAATGTAAATAATTCATCAGTTAATTTAATATAGTGGTGGTGGATCATATGATTTAGAAGGAGTTTAGAAAAAGATTGGTAAATGGATAGAACTGTATCGAGGGTATTTTAGGTAAAAATAAGTAACTTTTCATGGAGACTATAATATGAATGGTATGAAAGTAGGGCGATGGATAGAAATCAATATTTGGGATAATAGCAAACGAGCACATATTTAGTATGATTATTGAAAAGAAGAGAAAATATGATATATCTGGATTAAGAACAAATATTAATTTTATTTTTTATTACGTGCTATAATATGTTTTTAAAAAATTTATGTAATTTATATATTAAAATTTGTTAATTGTTTTATGTTTTTACACTCTCTACGATTTTCAAGGATGATGCAAATAAAATTAAACAAATCTTCAATTATCACAAAAAAAATTTCGATTTCATGAAATCGACTCATTATTAGTTCATTAGAGACTTATATATATTTTTAACAAATTATTGAAATTATTGATGAGTAAAAGCTGAAAATATGAGATTAAATGATGCTTTAGTAGATATAATTTGTCCAATATCATAGTGGGGTAATAGATTTATAATAATGAGATAAAATAATCTTGATGATAAATAACAATAAAATTTTTGTTTTGGCTATTTTCCTTGCTCATCATTTTGTATCGACCCTCATTTTACTGGAACCGTATCCTTGTTTGTAACCTTATTTATGTTTTTAGAAATGCAGTTTAAATACTAAAGCTAATTTGATTCCTAATATTAATTTTTAAGGCTAAAATTAATTCCAATTATAATTCTAATGTTAATTGACTTTTCAATTAAGTTTCTGTATCATTTTAAAATTTTTATTCCTTTTTTATCTGACTTAATTTCTAACTTAAATACTAGATTTTCATTTATTCCAACTTATAATTAATCTTATATTATTAAAATGACGTTCTATCTTTTCATCATCATCAGATTAATTGGCTTAAACATATTCTGATCCGGTATCAAAAATAATTGATACACAATATAAATAATGCTGTGAGCATTGCTAAATTTCATGTTTTTTTATCTATTTTGTATTCTTTCTTTACAATAATAAACTTGATTCTGGTTTATGTACATTTTGATTAATTGCTTTTGTTTTCACTTTGGTAGTTACATTTTTTTCATTCCAAAATCACTTTAATTAAAATTTCGTCATTTCCTTGCTCAACAAATTTATTAATCTATTTAATGATAAGAGAAATTATTGAATGGTATCAAATCAAATTTTATATAAAGTTTGCTTTAAAATTATTTAAACTTTTAATATTGTTATGTTGGATTTAATGAACTTAAAGCTTTTCTCAATAGTAATCTATACTTAGTGAAATATAAGTTTTATTTATACTATAATTTCTAATTGGCTTAAATTGAAAATTTAAAAGAAATATTTTCAATTAAAGTTTTAGTAAATTTGGGATATTCAAAACACTCATCCAAAATTATGGTTTGATCGCGCAACTTAATAATGAAAGCTTTTAAACATAGTCATCATTGTATTTTTATAAATTAATAAGAATTTTAATTAATAACCTAATTAAAAGTTAACAAAATGAGAATACTTTTTTGAAATCTAATTAGTTTATCTAGTTGATCTCCAAATTAAAACACAGTACTTTATAACATAATTATAGAAAGTAGTTTGATATGCGACAAAATATTATTAAAAAATGGATTTAAATTAAAATTAATTTTTAGTATTAAAATTATATGGCAATTTATATCAAATTTTATTACAGACACAATTTTTTCACCTCATTTAACTCGTATGTAGATCTTACAATTCATAATTAATGTGATAAGGATTTATGGAAGTTATAGAACCCATTTTGTTTGTAAAAAAAATAATTTAGTTGGCAATTAGAAATCTGGAGTAAAAATATTAATATGATTAGGTATTTTATAAATTCAATAAGTGAGCTTAATATTAATTTAACAAGATTCTATTTTTTTGATGATTGGGAAAACTGATTCAGTTATTATTGATCAAGATAAAGGAAAAAAAAAACAGTATATTTTTTTTTTTATTATATCCTTATAAAATAACTTATTATTCAAAAAAACAATTAAATATTGTGTTGAGATAGTTTAGGCAATAAACATTAAAGGATGAAGGAAGCTGTCAAATTCTTATTCAAGAATCGAAATACTAATAAAAGAAGTCAAAATTTGAGCCAAATGAAACTAATATAGCTGAAATAATAAAGATAATTATGGGTTCTTTATTCAAAACAGTAAATTCAGACCTTAAGCATGTAACAATATTTATAAATTTATCTATTGTAAATGGTATGTCTTTCAAATAATCATAATTTTCAGTTAAAGCTAACTTTTTTGATTAATAATTATATTTTATAGTATATTTGAGCAGACTCTATACATGGATATTCTGTAAGAAAAAAAGATTTTTAAGGCAGTTGTTATTTAATTATTAAATTTGCTAATTAATTTCTTAAAAAAGTATTGATTATTTTACTAACTCATAAATAAATTGGTTGTTTATTAAATATCATTATCTAAACATTCATAATATTTTAGATATTTGAAAAAATTGATCTATATTAATCAGAAATACAAAGGGTTAAATAGAATAAAAAAGATAGTGTTGAAATAAAGAATACGATTATTTAATATTATAATTTATTCTATTTTAAATGAAGAAAAGAATGATAGAAATAGATTAGGATCTTTGCTGCTCATAGAATCATAATCTTCCTATTTTAATGGTTATAAGTGATAACAATTTTATTTCTTTTATGTAGAGAATGCATGAAAAATATTGAGGTATTTTAATTTGATGATGTATAAAAAGGTTTTCTAAGAAATTGAGCACAACGAAAGAGAAGGAAAGATTTTTTAGAAAAAATGATGAATTTCAAAAAGTTGCATAACCTTCGTTAAAGTATTAAAAAAAATTTAAGCTCAATAAAAATTAGTTAAAATTTATCACTCAGATTATACAATTTTGATCATTTATTATAAAGTCCTTCTTTAGCTTATAATAGGCTTCTACTTTCAAAATATGAATGCCTTCATTTAATGTATTGCCCAAATTCAGTATTCTAAATTCTTCTACTAATTAATCTGGAAAAGTTATAGTAAGGACACTTTAAGCTTGAGAAGTTTCATAAACTTTAGTTTCTGAATCTCCTAATTTTGTATACAATACAAAAGATTGTAATCTATCATTATAATTATAATCTTTATCTCTATCAAATATCCATATTTTAAATGTGTTTAATTCGTGCTTTTACTTTAATCTAATATTCATAGACTGAGCATATAAACACTATGTGTATCCATTTGTCCAAATTATTTTGTAAAGGGTATCTCTGAAAAGACTTCCTTCATTTCCAATCAAAAATTGATTAGTAGTTTTAGATGATAATAATGTTCCGCTAGTCTCCTGCAATACGTTTTTGTATTATCCTCTGATAGCATTATGTCCTTTATTGTTTTTAACATCACATACTTAGTGTGTAACCGTAATTAATAGTAGAAAAATGAAAATGCACTTTAACAAGGTATTTTCAATCATTTGAATGCAATTTATTATGGGTTTGGGTTTGGGTTTGGGTTTGGGTTTGGGGTT
>CAJJDN010000086.1:399153-447009 GCA_905182985.1 Paramecium sonneborni | reverse complement strand
ATTTTTTCTCTTAGACTATAATGATCTCAAATTTTGAATTCTTTTTTTTAAAGAATTATTAAAAATTTTATAAATGATAGAAGAAAACCTAAAATACTAAAATATGAAATAATTTTTTATTTAAAGCAAACACTTCTCTTAAACTATTAACTTCATCCATACCATTTAGTTCAATTATGAAGAATTATACGATATGGATTCTAATTGTTATAAAAAAAAAATGTAATTAATTACATTTTATCATGTTGAATTCAAGTCATCTTAATCCTTTATTCAATTATGTTATATCAAGTTGGAAATTTAAGGCGGTTTTATCACATTTTATATTTATTTTTTTTGAAATCTAACTTAGTGAAAGAATCAATCTTAATTATGTAATAAACTATTTAAGTACTACGTAAAATCAAAATTAGTTCTAGTACTTCATCTCCTTATATTTGCATCTCTAAATTTGAAATTATTAAAAATAATTATATAAATAAATAATAATATGATTTCAAAAAATTTTTAACAAACAACAGAATAAATCTTGTTATTCTGATTTAAAGAAAATGACAAGAAAAAATTTGAAGTATACTGCTGATTTGAGAAATATTTAAATTGATTTAATAAATGAAGATTAGAAAACAATAGAAAATCAAAGTGTTTTGACTAAATAATTATTTAATTTATATCAATTAGATTATCAATTAACTTTTATAAATAATTTAAGCTAGTTTTATTAATCCAAATGATTTTATTGTTAATGCTAAAAAGGCTCGAAATAATTAATACTTTGAAAAGAGATATAGATTATAATACATTTAAACTAATTGGAAGAAGTATTATTGTTTAATTATGTATTCAGGCTTTAATGATATTATATACACTAATTTTATTTAAAAAATATTTACAATAAAACATTAAGATAAATTTATTATATTAAAATTTAAATTAAGTCAATCAAGAAGGAATTGAAAGGTTGAAATAAACTAATTTTCCAATAAATAAATTACATTATTGAATTAAAGATTTCATCACTTCTCAAAAACTAAAGAATTTCTTTCTTCCTTTTTTCCTAACTCATATTAGTTATCTACGAATTCTTTTTAATGTATTGGATCTATCAATACCTGTATGACAAGAAGTTTGATTCTTAAATGCATGAATATTTTAAACTGATCATTACCTGAATCAATTCTCTCACTTGTACAGCACTTTCTTTACATTAAAGTTGTTTCTAATTAAGCATATTTAGATTTGTTTAATTTTTGGAAGTTGAAAAGTATATTAAAAACATCTTGAGCTATTTTTAAATATCCATTATTAAAAATAGAGAAAATAGATCCAAATATAATAATTTATGATATATCAAGAATATAATAAATTGATTTAACTAAGTAAGAACAAGCAATTTGTTAAATATGCATTCTTAAAAAAATGTTTGATAACAATGTTTATAAGTATAGTTAAAAACTAGTTCCTTAACAAATATACTTATTAAAATTTACCACTTAATGCTCTTATTATAATCTAATTAAATTCCTAATTTAAATAAGGCTTCAAAATATGTCTATTTGAAGTATAACCATAAATGAACAATTAAAAATATTTATTATTAATATAAAAGAAACATTATTTATACCATAATATTTGAACATAGAATCTTTTCATATCCCTTGTACGTTGGGTTTAAGACGATACATCATCATCATTTTTATTCTCATAAAAACATAATTATAACTATGCTTTGAACTAAGATAGTAAATGCTATGCTATCTATTGTAATAGTGGATATGGGCCTACGTTTGGAGGTGGTAACGATTAAATATTCATGATGATTTTAAGGAAGGTTGTTCTGATTTATTTGGATAGTACATACCAAATGTTAGTGAATGCGAAATATTTGAATTAAAATTTATTTGATATTTTAAGTTTAGAAATATATTTCATATATTTTTGGCACTATTCTTCTCTTATCAACATTAGAAATTTATTGTTAAACAATACTTTATGGATCATGACTACAGCAATAAGAATCTTTTTTTTCTAAGTCGCTTTAATTTAACAATTTAGTTCATTTCTTAAATATAAGTAAAAAAGTCAATAATAAACTAGATAAATTTAAAAGCAAATGATCATTATAGTTTTATAAGAGAGAATCTTGAATTGTCAAAAGGTATTACTTAAATGTAAGGTAGTATATAATGTTGATGAACAAAGAGGAAAGAAGCCTATTAATGTTTTAGCAGTTAATGGAAAATGAAATGTAAAGACTGTTGATATCATTATCTTATATGGTTTAATGATAGTTAGAATGGTTTGGGAAGCAATGTAAATGTCAATCTGGATTAAATTTTGAAAATCTTTTTTGATAGAACTGTCATTAAAATTAAAAGAATTGCGTATGATGGCTGACAAAAAAATTTTCTATGCTATATCTTGAAAAAAATAGTTTTATCTCATCTAAGTCATTTTATTCTTTAATTTCTATTCAGTCATCATCAAATCATATAATATCTCTTATTGCATTCAGAACAAGCAAAGTTTTGAAAAACGATTAGGTCAGAGGAAAAAATGGTNTATATTAAAAACATCTTGAGCTATTTTTAAATATCCATTATTAAAAATAGAGAAAATAGATCCAAATATAATAATTTATGATATATCAAGAATATAATAAATTGATTTAACTAAGTAAGAACAAGCAATTTGTTAAATATGCATTCTTAAAAAAATGTTTGATAACAATGTTTATAAGTATAGTTAAAAACTAGTTCCTTAACAAATATACTTATTAAAATTTACCACTTAATGCTCTTATTATAATCTAATTAAATTCCTAATTTAAATAAGGCTTCAAAATATGTCTATTTGAAGTATAACCATAAATGAACAATTAAAAATATTTATTATTAATATAAAAGAAACATTATTTATACCATAATATTTGAACATAGAATCTTTTCATATCCCTTGTACGTTGGGTTTAAGACGATACATCATCATCATTTTTATTCTCATAAAAACATAATTATAACTATGCTTTGAACTAAGATAGTAAATGCTATGCTATCTATTGTAATAGTGGATATGGGCCTACGTTTGGAGGTGGTAACGATTAAATATTCATGATGATTTTAAGGAAGGTTGTTCTGATTTATTTGGATAGTACATACCAAATGTTAGTGAATGCGAAATATTTGAATTAAAATTTATTTGATATTTTAAGTTTAGAAATATATTTCATATATTTTTGGCACTATTCTTCTCTTATCAACATTAGAAATTTATTGTTAAACAATACTTTATGGATCATGACTACAGCAATAAGAATCTTTTTTTTCTAAGTCGCTTTAATTTAACAATTTAGTTCATTTCTTAAATATAAGTAAAAAAGTCAATAATAAACTAGATAAATTTAAAAGCAAATGATCATTATAGTTTTATAAGAGAGAATCTTGAATTGTCAAAAGGTATTACTTAAATGTAAGGTAGTATATAATGTTGATGAACAAAGAGGAAAGAAGCCTATTAATGTTTTAGCAGTTAATGGAAAATGAAATGTAAAGACTGTTGATATCATTATCTTATATGGTTTAATGATAGTTAGAATGGTTTGGGAAGCAATGTAAATGTCAATCTGGATTAAATTTTGAAAATCTTTTTTGATAGAACTGTCATTAAAATTAAAAGAATTGCGTATGATGGCTGACAAAAAAATTTTCTATGCTATATCTTGAAAAAAATAGTTTTATCTCATCTAAGTCATTTTATTCTTTAATTTCTATTCAGTCATCATCAAATCATATAATATCTCTTATTGCATTCAGAACAAGCAAAGTTTTGAAAAACGATTAGGTCAGAGGAAAAAATGGTAAGAGAGATAGAAATAGTTTTAAAGAAAACTCTAAGAAATTTTAGTTTCAAATGTTAGAGCTTTTTTTTTTTAAATGCTATACTAATTTAAAAAAATTAATTTTTTCTAGAGACAATAAATTTTATTCTATGAATTGAAGAAATGATTGTGTTATTTATTTTCATTAATTTTCCTTTTTTGGCTATTTCATAATCGTATTGGATCTGTAAATCTACATCAATTTATTATTAGATTGTGTTTTAAGATTATATCATTTGGTAAATCAGCTAAGAGGAAATAATTGAAGTGTTCTAATATTAAAATAGTGTTAATAAATTAAATTCATTTCTGTCTTATATTTACATTTTTTTAATTGAAACATTTGCTTACACAAATATTACATCACACATTACTTTACTGATACTCTTATGTCTAATCTTAAAGAAGTAAAATAAACAGGAACATTTAATTAGTAATGTAATCATTCTTTTACATCCCAATCCATCAAATAAGCTAGCATAGGAACTACATATCAATCTGATATAATATTTTTATTCAACTTATTTTTATTTTCAATCATTTATTCATAAGGTGAAAAATAGGCTAAACTAATAAATGTTAATAATAATAATCTTTATTATTTTTAATAGTTACAATTGAATCATGATATCTGGATTTTTTTGCTAAAGCTTTAGTACCAAAAAAACGATTTTCAATTCATTTTTACAAAATATAAATCTGAAAAGATTTTAAAATTATATCTAATGAATACTATTAAATTCGTTTTATAATTCTTTTCAAAGATAGTATCAAATCAGGATTATAAAAATTTTGTATTATGAACTCAACTTCAAATCTAGAAAAATTTCTAATTAAATTAATCAATAGAAATCTTCATAAAATAAAAATTTGAAATTATTTAAACTTTAAATTATTATAAATTTTTAAAAAGGAGTATTCAGGATTATTAAATTCATTATATTAAGACCCATAATTATAATTTCGTTAAATTATAGATAGTTAAAAGCTCTAATAAAACTCATTTAAAAGTTGTAATTTATGAAGGTGCATAATTCGATAGGGATGTATTGTTTAATAGGTCAATAAATCTTCAACTAGTCAAACATAAAATTGTTCATTTTTTAATAGAATCCATTTAGAAGCTTTACTTGATGAAATGTAAACAAGATGTAAAATTAATTGAAATGAAAGTATTATTGTATTAGTCAATGAATATCCTGCAACTAAATGTTAATAATATTAATATGGAGAAGTTTAATTAACTACTATAACATAAAAAATTACAATGATATATGTTTCCGATGTAATTCATTGCTCTTAAAACATATCCTGTTAGTTATTCTAAGTTTGAAATTATTATTAGAGTAGATCTAGTCTTTTCATCATTTAATTTTAGTGGTTAATTCACAGTTCTATCTTATAAAGTGATCAACACTAAATTGTTGGGTGCGTCATTAAATTTAATTGCTCTGCTAGTAAATCAAGATATACCCAACTTAATTGGAGATATTACAAAAGGATTTTGGATACATTTTCTTGGCTTTAATTTTGATGGTTCAGTTACTGAACTTCATAAAGAATTATTAAATATGAGATAATATGGTTATTTGAATGATGCTAAATTAAGGATAACACACATTTCTATTAACTTAAAATATTATCCTTAGTATAATATATGATTAAATAATTAAATATTTAAGATTTAATTAATTACACCATCTAATCTGCTTTGAATTAGAAATACAAAAACTGGGGTTTCGTACATTAAATAAACTTTGGAATTGGAATAAATCCTTTTTAATTATGAGATTTAAAATTAGCTAATAAGATGTCATTTATAGTCAATTATTTTTCTGTTCTTGTTATTGATGATACCGAAAGTGTATTGGCTCTCTATTATATTAAAGTTTAAAAACTAATGAAGTCAAAGCTATATCATTAGTCCTGATTACAATTAAATATAAGATTTTGCTAGAATCAAATACTACAACTATTATCAGTGTAATCAGTAACATTAGATCCATAATTTTTACAAGTTCTTTCGATACTTGCATTATTAGTATAATTAACTGTACAACCAATTAGAACAATTATTATGCTTAAAAATAGTTACATTTGAACCATGATTAGTACATGTTCTTGTAATTTTCCATGTAGTTTAACTAGGATTATCTGAACATCCAGCTACATATAAAAGTACCTAGGCAAGTGAATAATTAATCTGATATATTCTTATTACATTAATCATAATTTATTACATCAGTTCAATTATTTGGTTTATCTTAACAAATAGTTGGTCTATTTACTGTACATGAATTCATCCATGCATAACAAGAGGAGTGATCGAAATCTGTAATTCCTTGAGTTGTTGTACATGTCATATTTATACAATTAAATCCATTCCAATAGCATTATAAATTTGAAGATGTATATGCATAATTTGTTGAATAATAATAACAAGAACATGATGATTATAATGTAATTCAGCCAGTAAGCACTAATTTTAATTACAAAGTGAATATTATATAATACATTATTCACAACACAAGCAGATAACCAATTAGCACAATTTGTTAGAGTAAAACTAATAATACCTATTATCATAATTATGACAAAACACACTATTATTCACCTTCTTAATTTTAACAATCCCATCCACTCAAAATACATCCCCCTTAAGATGATAATGTGTAAACATTTTCTACATTAAAATGATATTATTCTACGGTTATAATTAAATGGATTTGGAATGAAGGAATCAGATGTTAATTTAAAATTTCTCACTAATTCTTACATTGATGAAGGGATTGCTCTTAAATATATAAGATAAGAAATTAATCTGTAGATTAAATTAAGTTCTAAATTAAAGAATTGGCCAAATTTACCAGAATTCATGTAGTGAAAATAATAGACTTAAATAGTGGAATAGAAATTGATATGTGCTTTAACAATATATTAGGTGTAATTAACACGAAATTTATTGAGCATGCATGCTAACTTAAAAAGAAAGTTTAATAAGAAGTTCTAAATATTAAATATTTGGGTGGAATCTTATTAAAGTTATGGGGCAAGAAGTAAGGTTGAATAAATAGAAATTATTTTTCTTCTTATTCTAAGCTTACAAAATTAATAAAAAACATAAACTATGAAAAGAAATATAGAAGGTAAAAGTGAGGGGAGCTTTGAATTTGATGTCTACACTTTGTAAAATATTTGAATTTACAAAAGGTTTATAAAGAAAAAATATACAATTGAAGGAACAATTAACTGAGTAATTTCTTAGGTTTCCCTTACTATATTATTAAGGGATTTTTAAATAATTATTTAGATTAAGGGGCAAGATTTGTACAGTAATAGAAAGATTTCAATCAATGAGAAAAAATTGAAAGATGAAGGAGAAAAATATTCAATAAGCGATCCTTTAATTAAGAGCATGACCCTATTAAGAAAATCAGAAATAATTTTAAATATTATAAGATATTTAATTAAGCAACAATCTAGGTGTTATTAGATAATGACTATTCAGGTCAAATTGCATTTATATTATGCAATGGAGAAATTATAACCTTTTAATTGATTTAATAGAAATAATGGCTGAAAACCCTTTTTTTTATGGTTAAGGAATGAATTGAATTCCATTATCTCTTAAGTTCATAGCTCAAAAAGATTAAAACATCTCTTGTTTTTATCTCATCTGCAATATCGCTAGGAATCAGACAAGTCATTCTAGCCATAGGATAGGATAATTGTAATTATATCTATATATATATTTAAGGATTACTTAAAAATTTTAATTACGAGATCAATTGTAAATTTAAATAAAGTTAGAAAATCTTATAGGATTATTACATCATTAACAAGTAAATAGATTTTAGATGCTTTTCATCTGAATTTTTAAGAGATCCAAAGGAAATTGTAGAAAGACAACCCAAAATTTTGAATGTTTTATTAACATCTAAATATAATTTAATATTAGTAACATACCTATTATTGAAGTAATGGGAGCATATGGAGAAGAGGCAGTTAAATAGAAAGATGATTCATCTACATAAATTATTATTGATAGTGATTTTGATTCTTCTTTTGTAATTTTTTTTGTTTTTTTAGCATTATAAATAACTTCATATGGAATTTTAGCTACATTTGTAGCAAATACTCCATTGATTAATTTATATTAATCACTCTATCCATTTCTTAATACTGTTTCATGATTATTGAATGATAATGAGCAGCAAATATTGTTTTAGGTTCAATCTTTTAAGATAAATAATTCAAAAGTGCAGATGCCAATGCTAATCCATCATTTGTTTAATTATTTCTTCTTAATTCATCTATAATCACTAAACTTCTAGAAGTGCAATGCACTAATATAGTCTTTGTTTCTTCAATTTACATGTTTTGAGATTATCTGGAATACTATTGAAGTAAGAAGGATTATTAAATTAATAGGCTGAAGTAGCATAAATTTAGTTATTTACAGTTGAAGATATCATAACATGAAATAGGGGATATAAGCTAGAATTATGTTTAGGAAATGAAAACTTAATATTATCAAATTATCTTTTTAGAGATGAAAAAGTAAATTAGAATTCTATTTTATAGGTTCTCTAATATTTTTTCGTCAAGCACATTCAATTTAATAATAACTATTTTCTTAGAAGATAACAAAATTGATAAAGTCACATTTTAAATGATACCCAGTGAAATTTTTTTTAAACAACTATAGATAGTGATTCCAACCGCAAAATTATAATAATAATAAAATTTAATTTCAAAAGTTTATATGTATTTTCACTCTAAATTGATTTGTTCCCAATTCCCAATCTTCATACCTTGCATATTATATTCACCATTATAAGTGACTTATTTATTTGAAGAATATAAACTTCCATTAAACCTTTCATCTAATTCTATCCACTTTCCAATCTTTTTCTAATTTCCATCTTAACCATATGATCCACCACCACTATATCCTTTACTGAAATAATATTTACATTTATTTATATTCATTTTAAAATTGTCTGCAATACATACTATCCCACATACCAATCTTCATACCTTGCATATTATATTCACCATTATAAGTGACTTATTTATATAAATTAAACCCTTCATCTAATTCTACCCATTTTCCAATCTTTTTCTAATTTCCATCTTAATCAAATAATCCACCACCACTATATTCCTTATACTTCATTAATATTTACATTTATTTATATTCCTTCTATCCCTCCTTACAATACAAACTATCCCACATACCAAACTTCATACCTTGCATATTATATTCACCATTATAAGTGGCTTATTTATACAAATTAAACCCTTCATCCAATTCTACCCACTTTCCAATCTTTTTCTAATTTCCATCTTAATCATATGATCCACCACCACTATATCCTTTACTGAAATAATATTTACATTTATTTATATTCATTTTAATATTGTCTGCAATACATACTATCCCACATACCAATCTTCATACCTTGCATATTATATTCACCATTATAAGTGATTTATTTACTTGAAGAATATAAACTTCCATTAAACCCTTCATCCAATTCTACCCACTTTCCAATCTTTTTCTAATTTCCATCTTAGTCATATGATCCACCACCACTATATTCCTAGAACTTAAATAATACTTACATTTATTTATATTCCTTCTCTCCATCCACACAATACATACTATCCCACATACCAATCTTCATGCCTTGCATATTATATTCACCATTATAAGTGACTTATTTATACAAATTAAAACCTTCATCCAATTCTACCCACTTTTCAATCTTTTATCCTTTAGTGTAACTACCCCCACCACTAATTTTTTTATTACAAAATACATCACATTATTCTAGTTGATCTATTTCCACATACCTTATTTATTTCCCCTTTAATATTCTCCTTCTGCAAATACAAGAACCAAACTAATGCTTTTAGTAGTTAACATTTACCTACAGTAATTTTAAAATAATTCTTTCCATAAACCTATCTTTTCACCAATTTCTGAGTAATATCCTTCAACAGTTTAAAGAATTTATCCATTCCATTGAACTCTCCATTTACCAATTTTCTGTCTATTTTTATTGTACTTTCCAACCCATTCTTGATATTTTATTTATTCTAAATTATTGAAAATTTCATCATCTGAATTAGAAAACATTCTATTTCTATTATAATGGTTATAGATATTACAATTGTATAATTTTTCCATCTTTTAGATCTATGATTTCATTTTTTTTATCCAAATTAATTTAGAATTCCATTGTTAGCCATCTTTTCTTATTAGAATCAAAAAACAAGCATTTGTATTTTTATGCTTAACTTTTCACACTATTAATTGCTTAAAATGATTGATCTCTTAAAATAAATAGGTCATTTCATTACCCAATCATTTTCTTGATTTTCTTCTATTAGTGATATTGATTTGAACATGTAATTCCCATCTTATTATTTTTATAAGTTTATTTATTAATATTGTTTTTCAACAAAATAAGTTTTCTTGAAACTATTACCACTGAAGAAAGGATTTTCATACTACACTAATAAAAATATCTAAAATTTAAACAAAAGTTTCAATTTTAGATATGAGTAATATTTATTTAGCGCATATTTTCTTCTTCCAACAATTAAGAAATGTAAGAAAAAAGATACCATTATATGATAAAGTCTTTAATTGATAATTAATGTTTAACTTAATGTTGAAAAATTATTAAACCAATATTTTGTCTATTTGAAATTTTAATAAATATTTTTGCTTTATATAAAAAAACATTTGATAAAAAAAGATTATATATTGAAGAAATAGATGATGAAAAAATTTATGAATTTTAAACATATGCTGAGTGAAATTTTTATTTAACCATAGATGTTATAACCCAAATTTAAACTGAATTATCTACTACCGAATTTATTTCACTTTCTATTATTATGAAAATGAAGTAAGATTTTTGCTAATATTTTAGATTGAAATCTAATAATCTAGAAATATTCTCCATATTTGGCCTATATGATATTAAAAAAATAGAGGAATTTTAAAATCATATAGTTTCTAATTGATTAAGGCTGATCATAATAAAAAAGTAAAGAGAAAAACAATGCCAATTTCCTTCTAGTGTAACTAAAGTAGGTAATACAACAACCATAATTTAGATAAAGAGAGAAAATGTTTTAAGGTAGAAATAATTTATTAAATCGTGATGGAGATATCGAAGAAAATTGTAAAAAGATAAAGAAAGGTAGGAAATGAATATGAATCAACATTTAACAATAATAGAATTATTATAATCCATTAATCTTAGTTATAATATCATAATTTAAAATTTTCCATCTTCGTATTTCTATAATAAAATTATATAAATTTTATAAATAAATAGGGATAATAAATCTTAAAAATTGAATCATTTGGAACTATATTTTAATGCAAAGACTTAAATAGAACATAATAAAATTATGTGCAAAAGTTTAGCATTTATTATGAAATCGAATTAATTTAAAATGTTAACATAAATTAAATGACCAATAATGATAATAGATAATTAAAGAACTGTTAGATGATCCAAAAAAAAAAAGAGAAATTGAATTAATGAAAATGATAATGACATGTGCAAAGGGAAATAAATATATAGTAGGAGTAGAATATGTACATTCTGATGAAGAGAAGATTGTCCTCATTTTAGAAAATATGAAGCAGATTTGCAATCATTAAATGATAGGAAGATAGCTGTTTTCATCCTAATGAAATTAAATATATTAAAATAAGTAATAAATAGTTATAGAGTTTTTGTTTCAAATAATGTTATTCATAGAGATCATAAAAATGCATACTTAAATTTAAAGAGATTGACAGAATTTTTTGGAAATAATTATTTAAGCATCCACTCATTTAAGAAGGAGCTAATGCTGTTGTTAATGAAGCAAGAGAAACTAATATTAAATTCTAAGTCAAACTTATTCAAAATAATCTAAATGAAGATAAGGAATGAATAGCCAGCCAGTTTAAAAAATAATAAAAAATAAATAATGCTCAAACCAATGAAAAATACTAAATTCCTGAAAAACCTCCTAATCAATTAAATGGAAGAACTTGAATAACAAAGGGAATAGTGATCAAAACCATTTATTAGTTTTACAGCTCCAAGAATGCCTCTGGGTCATATAACTCCACCTAGAGTTCCACAAGATCCAATTATGAATAACACTGAATAAACTTATCAATTTTAATAAGTTCAAGCCTAATCTAGTTATTTTAAGCAGGGTTTGTATAAATTTAATTTCATATGAAGAAATATATAGTTAAATTTGTAATATCTATAAGAATTAAGAAACAGAATCAGTCATGATTGATTATCTAAACAAGCAAGAAATAGTTATTGAAATATTTAGCAATTATAAAAAGTCAATTAATTTAAATCTTCTAATTTAATGATAATCTAATAATTGTTTCATAAACAAAGATAAAAATCCTATTTAAGGTTTGAATTCCAATCAAAGTAATAGCTCAAATCAAACTAATTAATTTACTAGCATCAGAAAATACAAATTCAATTCTCATAAATTAAAAAAGATTATACATAATATGAATTCAGAATATTTCATCATGTTTAAAATATGAAGAGTGTTCCCTATTAATCCAAAAAAAAATCTACATTGTCAATGTGTCTACATACATACAATGATCAAATTGTATCTTATGACGGCTAAATTGAAATCAGAATTAATCAGAATTTGCTAGAATATCACTTGAAGCAATAGGATTAGAAGTTTTAGATAATAGTTTTACTGTTGCTGGAGTGAATAGAGATATTTTCATAATTAATTTATAAAATGGTTTAATTCTGCTGTGGGTATTGATAGAGAAGCTCCAGTTAAAGAATTGAAGTAGAAAGAAATGGAACTAGCAAACTGTAAGTCATGATACTTTACTTAAAATAGTGTAAATACTTAAAAATAAAATAGATTGTAATAGAAATGATTCCTTTATGCATATGTATTTACTTTTTGTTAATTCTTTGTAAACTAATCTTTCTTTCCATAATATCATTCAATTTATTGTTGATCTATTAAGCATAATACCTAATTATGTCCATTTTCTCAGATGCTTCAATGGAAACTCCTAGATCTTTTAACATTAATTCAACCATGAAGCCTCCATCATAATCTTTTGAACTATATAATTCTATCTCTGCTCCAACCATAAATGTTAATATTCCTAATTTAGTACCCCTGCATATATGTTTTTATTATCTTTATCCACTTTAGATAAATCATAGGAAACATCAGGTGAGATATGATATGAAATGATTATTATTATTGAGGGGCAGCTTATTCTACTACTTTTATTAAACTATATAAGAATGATGTTGTTAAATAATCTAGATGAAGCACTTCTGAATTTTCTAAAATATTTTAATAATTTGAATAACAACAAGATTTAAAGTTAGTGAGATGAATGTAATTTTAAACCCGATTTAATTTTTTAATCTAATACATCAAATTCTTTTGTCTGCTATTTAAGTTTTATGTTCTTATTCACTTACATTGGATGTGATTTCTATTTAAAGGTATTTAATTTACTTTTATTTTATTCAATAAGGTATTTGGAAGATTAGCCAAATGAAGATTTTGGTTCTTGTTTCAATTGCATACTTGAGATCTTTGCGATATTCGGTTTTAATATCAGGGAGACTTTCTTCAAATTTAGGTAGTTCGAGAGTATCTTCTTGAGATGTAATATAGATTTTAGACATGCACAGGAAATTTGTTATTTTTTATTCATAGTTTTCTGTTAAAATTTATATATATATAATTTTATGTAGAGTATTTGAATCACGACTCTGTTGTTTTGATTTTTGACTCTATTGTATCAATCATTACTTTGAGATCCTCATTATTATATCAAATATAGAGTGATATTTATGGAGAGGCACAAGAACTTAAAAATATTAAATTGAAGCATATTTTACAGAAATTTCTATCATACATAATATCTAAGAAGTAATTTAAATAAATGTAGCTATTACCATGATTTATTAAGTAAACCTAATCCCATCAGCCATTAAGGATAGCTTACAAGTAAACATTCTAAAGGGAATGAGGAAAACCTGCATGGTAGGTAGTTCTTATTATTGGGATTATATTCTCAATCAATTCTATAGGTGAGATTTGACAAGGGTGGTAATGTGGATTTCTTTTGAGAATAAGCTGAGTCTAAATTTAAATGGAGGAAGTCACACAAGTTATACACTATCTCTCAAAGAAGAGATATTTGTTTGATCATCTAATTAGCCTCTTCTTTATTTTTTGCTTATGAAACTGCGAATTATAATTGATATAGTTATAATTTATTGTTGTGGTTAATTTGGGGATTAAATCATCATATAATTTAAGGTCAAACTTATCCTATATCAGTTTACCAATTTATAGAGGCTCAGATTTATTATTATTAAAGTAAGATTAAATTATACTTTAACTGAAAGATAATGAATTACAATATTATTTATTAAGCTATTGAAATTGATGATAAATGTATTTTTGTAGAGGTATCATAATATTATGATGAATAGGAAATATGTATAAAAATTAAGGAAATAAAGACTACGATATATTAAATTGCATTTCAAATAATGCGATTGCATATATGAATGGAGGTTCCTAGATTTTTTAATTAAATAGGATTAAGATGCTTGTATTTATAATAACAGAGGTGTATAAAACTACTCAATTAAATAGGACCCCTATACTTCAGGTTGGTAAGACTGATGAGGCAATTTTAGATTTTAATAAGGTAATTAAATTATATCCTAATTCTTCTTATTACAATAGATATAATAAAGATATTATTTTTATAGGAAATCTTTTTGAAGCCATAAGTAATGAAGGAACTTCTAGAATATAAAAAGGCAATTGATTTGGATCCAAATTATTCTAAAGCATTTAATAACATTTCTTTTAACATTATAATAATGAATAGGGCTTTTATATTATACTTATAATTATAATAACAGAGGAGTCTTAAAATGAATTTGAATATTAGATTAGATTTTGGAAAATAAATGGAGGTTCTTATAGAGTATAACAAAGCCATAGAATTAGATCCTAATATTGTTAAATTTATTGTTAATGAGGTCATAAAGTTGTTATTAAAGAAAGTATTGTTGCATTAAAGTTTAAGAGATAAAGTTTAAGCAATGATTGATCATAACAAGGCCATTGAATTGATCCTACAAATTATAATAACAGAGGTAACGCAAATGTTTATTAAATATGAATATTATATTAAAATATGAAGAAATTCGATCAAGCATTAAAAGATTNCGAATTATAATTGATATAGTTATAATTTATTGTTGTGGTTAATTTGGGGATTAAATCATCATATAATTTAAGGTCAAACTTATCCTATATCAGTTTACCAATTTATAGAGGCTCAGATTTATTATTATTAAAGTAAGATTAAATTATACTTTAACTGAAAGATAATGAATTACAATATTATTTATTAAGCTATTGAAATTGATGATAAATGTATTTTTGTAGAGGTATCATAATATTATGATGAATAGGAAATATGTATAAAAATTAAGGAAATAAAGACTACGATATATTAAATTGCATTTCAAATAATGCGATTGCATATATGAATGGAGGTTCCTAGATTTTTTAATTAAATAGGATTAAGATGCTTGTATTTATAATAACAGAGGTGTATAAAACTACTCAATTAAATAGGACCCCTATACTTCAGGTTGGTAAGACTGATGAGGCAATTTTAGATTTTAATAAGGTAATTAAATTATATCCTAATTCTTCTTATTACAATAGATATAATAAAGATATTATTTTTATAGGAAATCTTTTTGAAGCCATAAGTAATGAAGGAACTTCTAGAATATAAAAAGGCAATTGATTTGGATCCAAATTATTCTAAAGCATTTAATAACATTTCTTTTAACATTATAATAATGAATAGGGCTTTTATATTATACTTATAATTATAATAACAGAGGAGTCTTAAAATGAATTTGAATATTAGATTAGATTTTGGAAAATAAATGGAGGTTCTTATAGAGTATAACAAAGCCATAGAATTAGATCCTAATATTGTTAAATTTATTGTTAATGAGGTCATAAAGTTGTTATTAAAGAAAGTATTGTTGCATTAAAGTTTAAGAGATAAAGTTTAAGCAATGATTGATCATAACAAGGCCATTGAATTGATCCTACAAATTATAATAACAGAGGTAACGCAAATGTTTATTAAATATGAATATTATATTAAAATATGAAGAAATTCGATCAAGCATTAAAAGATTTTAACAAAGTGATTGAGTTGTATTCTAATAACGCTAAAGCTTTTAGCAACAGAGGTAATATTAATTATCATTGATATAACGAAATATGTATAAAGAAAATTGCTAATCTGACTAAGCTTTTAAGATTTTCTTGAAGAACTTATAATCAGATAATTTACTTATAATAGCCAATTTAGGTGATCTTTATTAATTTTGGTTAAATTATAATCTTTCATTAAATTATTATATACAATCACCCGTATCATAAGACTCAATCACTCCTGAAAAGCAAAAAATTGAAATTTATCAGAGATAAATATTAAATTCATGAAAGAAAAGGGGAAATCTATTATTAAAAATAAATTAACTATTATCTTAAAATGTTTTTCTTTATTAAGATTAACTAAAACACTAATATGAATTCATGACAAACCTGAGTACTTGATTTTCTGTAATACAGACTTTCAAGATATGAATTACGTAATCAGTATTCCTTACTAAACTTAATAGGTTCTTGTGCAGTTGTTTAGGATGAGAATTTTAGATGAAATAATTAATAGTTGAGCATGCATTAAGTTTTGATAAAATTTTCAGCTGTTGAAAATTTTCTGTTATAAATGTTGCTGAGAAAATAGTAAAAAATCAATGTCATTTCATATCATATGTCTTTTATAAACTATAAGTTAATATGATTGATCGCAAGGAATAGCAATTTCAAATTGATAGTTTTAATTAATTTAAAGGTTGCTTTGTTGGAGACTTATATTAATATGTTTGATTTTATTTCTATACTATTTTTCTCTTATCTATTTTATAATACTTATTTCCATTAATTATATATAAATATAATTGATTTACAATTAATGATGATGAGTATCAATGTACTAAAAGGTTAGCTTGTGAGTATTGCATCCCAATATCAAAAATTTTAATATTTTTGTAGAATAATCTTAGTATTAAAGATTAGGAAGTTAAGACACATCAAATAAATAGATATTAAGATTTAACTAATTTAAATTAATTCAATCTTCAACAGTCAGGAAAATTTGGAAAAATATTAAAAAAATGAGAAATAGAAAAAATAAAAAATGTTTGCAAGTACCTCAGACATTCATAGCAACCTACGTGTTATTCCTTTATTATAGAAGGGCTTTCCATTAATAAAAATGGTACTATTTAATACAATCTCCATTGATCTCAAAATATCCATACTTAAAATTTTAAGTTAAATTTGGATCTTATTCTTTTATTAATCTTCGATTTGATTGTTTTTATGTTTATCATTTGATTATCAATAGTATTATTTATGGACTAATCCAAGCATTATTTTCAGGAAGATTTATATATCTTAAGTTTCTATTGAGCAAAATAAATAATTCTAATTAATTGGACCTAAAACTATTTTGAAAATTTAATTATGTAAATTGTTTATATCAGTTTTAAAAAAAGTTCAACGTGGAAATTATTAATAAAATAAAAATAATTATTTAAATATCTAAATAAGAAATTAAGTATTTTAAATTAGCAATTCGATAATTAAGATACTTAAAAATTAACATTTTCCCTATTTTAAACAATGATTGCTTATATATCCATTCTCCTTCTTTAAATATTGATTATTAAAATTGATTTTCATCGTTTCAATACTACTTGCAAACATCATACATAATATCAATAATAAATGTAAAAGTGTCATTAGATTAAACTTAACATTTAATATAATCAATGTATATAGAAAAAATCTATTTAAGAAAGAAGAAAAATATAGAAATAATATAAACACGATTTATCATAAATTATGAAAAGCATATCAAATATATGATGAGTTGGATGGTTATAAAATTTAACCAAAAATGATAATTTAATGAAGTACATTAAATTTAACAAGAAAAACATTTCATTTAAAATGATGAAAATATTTAATAATAATATTCTACTTTAAATTAACATCATTAATTTGAA
The DNA here is from genome assembly GCA_905182985.1 of Paramecium sonneborni. Taxonomy (NCBI): domain Eukaryota; phylum Ciliophora; class Oligohymenophorea; order Peniculida; family Parameciidae; genus Paramecium; species Paramecium sonneborni. Next base: position 428,895 of record CAJJDN010000086.1, on the reverse strand, counting down.
TAAGATGATTTGAACAATATTCCTTTAAAAGGATATAAGTATTATTATCAATTTTAATAAAACTGTTCTTATCAAATAGTGATTACTAAATTGCAAAGACCCAAAAATAAATTGGGATCGTACAGAAGATATTTCAAATAAAGATGATGACAGATTGAAATTTTAATTACCATCAGAGATAGTCAATACTTACAATAATACTAACCAAATATCTAATAAAGAGAATAAAGAGCAAAAAAATGGAATTCAAACTACAGAGAAGGTTAGGTTTTAAAGATTTAAATTTCCTCATAAGATGAAAAGTGGCTTTGTATTTTACAATTCATCGTTCTTGCAAAATATCGAAAAGAATTTTTAAATTAATGAAGAGCATCTAATCTATTGACTCTAATGACATTAAAACTATGATTTATTATATAATCACAATCATAAAAATACTTGTACAAATCTATTTGGCTTTATTATCAAGGTAACAGATCTTAATGAAGCATTATTGTTTGAGAAAAATCAAAAATTAGGCAATTCATTATAAATTGTAAATTATATAATACATACCTAAAAAAGAAGGGAAATAATCCTTTTTATAATCGATTACAAAGAAAAGTGATTAGAAATTTAAATTGGGATCAATTATGAAAACCAAATGCGATAGAAGTATCATTTTACTATATAATAGTTTGATGAAGTACTAGATTATATTCAAGAGAATATCTAACTTTCTATGAGTCTAATAAAATGTAAATATTTGAAAGATATTTAATTAAATTCTTGATTTAATATTTATATATATTTGCCAATTTACAAATTTTCTTTTAATTCTCTGCATTTCTTGTCAAAATATTTTCAATGGGTCCTATAAGTCTAGTAAAGAGTTGATAATCAAAATATACAACTACACTATCAATATAAAATTATTAACCAATTTTACTTTAGCTAAAACAGCAGCTTGTTTTGGTGTTAATTAATAAGAACCAATTCACCAAAATAATCACTAAACTAAGAACATCTTCATTTGATTAAAATACTATTAAAGTTCCTTTTACTATATAGAACCTATATCTCTCTTCTCTCCTTCTTTGATAATATATTCTTGAGCTTTAAAATGCCATCTCATATTTAAGTTTGTTCATAAGAACCAATAGATTCAGTATTTCAACTTTAAATAGTACTTCTTCGTCATATTCCATTCTTTTTACAGTTGCTTCTTGGACAATAGCATTGGAAGTAGATCTATCTAAGCAAATAAGCCTGAATCGTTATTAGATTAGATGGTGTAGAGAGAGCAAACTCATCAAACATGTCTCCACCTTAGTATTATTTGATTAGCTTCGGTTCTTGATCCTTATGTTCTGTAAAAGTCGAGTTGGCCATCAACCACTACATATAATGCATCTTCTTAATGAATGATCCAATCCTCAAGATTGAAGTGTTTTTCTTCCATTGTATAGATAATTATGTTTTTCTCATTTTAATCAAGTGCTTGGAACAAGAATACTCCACTTATTTTATTATCTATCCTTTCTCTAAGATCTTATGGTTTTGTAATGACTCTAGACAGAAAAACCATTAACTTCAGCACTTACAGAATTGTTATTCTTTTTTATTATATTTTCCATATCATTTACATCATCTTAATTTTCTTTCCAAAGGAAAGGAGATGAAGCCAAAATCAAAGAAATCAATCTTCAAATTGAAAAATTGACTGTAGAAGTAGTGAGTAGGAGATAGAATGAGTTAGATAGAGAGAAAACAGACACACACAGCAAAAATTGAATTAAAGAAGACAGCAGAAAACTTAGACTGTAAGATTATGAACTTCATAAATTATTTCAATAATGGTAAGAAGCGACAACAAATATTTGCAAGAACAGATCGAGCAATTAGAGATGAATCAGAGATATGCTGATATAAAGGCTTAAATCAAAGCCAATTTGTAAGATTTATAGAATCGAAAAAGTCTTAATTGATGAATGAAAAACAGGAAAATAAGGCTATGGAAGTTCAAAATAAATAGTTAGAAAGAACCATCTTTTCATAGAGATGATCAAACAAAGATATTGAATTGCTATAGATAATCTCAAGGCAGATGTTGAGATATAGAAAAATCAATTATTTGCATTTGCTGCAGATTTATCAAACAAAAGAAATTGATTGGCTAAAAATTGTAATAACTCTTGATTAAGATATAAAGACAGAATAATGCTCAAAAGAAATATGCAAGTGAGAAATGGAAATTGAAGTTGGAGGATATTAAACATTAAAAGTGTGAAAAATAAAAAGAATTCTTATTTAAAGTTACCCAAGATTTATATAATTTAAGAGAAAATGAGGCTAATTTATATTGGGAAATAGAAGCAAATGTTAGTGCTTGTCATAATTACTGAGCTCATATAAATAAATTGATATAAGAGTTTTAGAGATAATAAGTATTATTGTATAATGCAGAATATCAAAGATTTAGAAAATGAAATTAAAGAAATCAAGGAGAAAGTTAATTTATAAAAGAAAGAGTATTAAACACTGTTTGTTGAGTTTGAAGAGATTTAAGAGGAACAGATAGACTTTTGACTGATACCAAAGCATCATAACTAAATTAAAATAAGCAATAAATGAATTGCCTTAGGAAAATGATATGATTTATTAGGATTTGAGTAAAATTGTAAAATTAAAAGAAGTAGTCTTAGTTTAACATGATTTTATGAAATTGGAAATACTAAGATATAAAAAAGTGGTAGTAGATATGGCGTTTAACTTAGAGAATCCGAAATATTCATTAGAAATGGCTATGCAGGAAAAAGCATAGGAAATTTAGGCAGACAAAATGTATTGATGGCTGAACAAAAGTAAGGTGAGGAAGAAAAACGCTGTCGAAAATTGAAAGAGATATAGAAAAGAGTAAAAAATCTCAGGATAAAATATGAATCCTTTGTTCAAAAGAATTAATCTTCGAAATATAAGCAAGTCAACTAAAACATAGAGGAACACACCTAAGCTTATTATATAATTAAATCTTCATAGGAAATAGAAAAATTATAGAGGAAAGGGGATGAATTAAATGCTGAAATCTTTAAGAAAAACTTGGAATTAAAAGCTTTAGATAATACCTTAATTCCTCTTAAAATAGAAATAGTAAATATAGAGATTGTTTCTTAAATAAGGGCATTTCGTAAAAAGAAGTATCTCATAAAGATGGATTAAAAGAATAATGTAGAGCAGCATCTGAAATACTAAATAGAGTATTAAACAATATATATTCTAGATTGAGATTTTTGATAATCAAGAGAGAGAAGTGGATATGTAATTATAGAAGATTGAAAAGAATTACAAGATCAATAAGAAAAGATAAATAGAAATGTGAACATAATGAATTCTAAATTAGAAAAATATAGCAAAAAAGAATTGTGCTTGATGAATCGAACGCACATCTCTGCTTCGGATTAGATATTTTCAATAATTTAAATAAAACTTTAGAGGCTTGCACTTTGAATCATTTTAGATTCTATTCATCTAATATTAAGTTAGGCTAGGAATTTCCAGAAATACAAGCAACAATAGATGCTGTCTTTTAAGAGAAAAATGTCAATGTTTCGATCAAACAACCTTCATCTTTTGGAGTCCCTTCTGTTAGATCGTCTGTAAGTTCAGCTTCTTCTCAAGGCAGAAGAAGATTAAGATCATATTAATAAGTAATTAAACAAAAAATATATAATTTTTATTAATTATACCTGAAAAGTATATTCCAAATGAATGTACTCCAATGAAAACTTGATTATTAGAAGTAGATTATTGAGAAAGGTAAAAGTAGATAAAACTGAATCAACAAAGGGAAGTAAGAATGCCCAATTGCTGCACGAAAAGATGAACTTGTTTAATTAGAAATTCTACAAAGAAAATGGAACTTTAAAGATTAAACAGAAAATACATAATTGGTAGCCATTCATTCCAATTAAAAAAAAATTTCATTTAGCCTAAACTAAATGAAGATAAAAAACATCCTTTAAATTGTAGCTCATAATATTCAAGTTTAATTCATGATAATTTTATATTCATCTCAAAGAATTTATTCTTACTTTCTATTTTCTTTATATTTCTTTTCGTCAATTACTTAAACTAAAGTAAACAAATTAATAAAATCTTATTTTATTGAAAATTTGTACAATTTATAGTTTGAGANAATTAATCTTCGAAATATAAGCAAGTCAACTAAAACATAGAGGAACACACCTAAGCTTATTATATAATTAAATCTTCATAGGAAATAGAAAAATTATAGAGGAAAGGGGATGAATTAAATGCTGAAATCTTTAAGAAAAACTTGGAATTAAAAGCTTTAGATAATACCTTAATTCCTCTTAAAATAGAAATAGTAAATATAGAGATTGTTTCTTAAATAAGGGCATTTCGTAAAAAGAAGTATCTCATAAAGATGGATTAAAAGAATAATGTAGAGCAGCATCTGAAATACTAAATAGAGTATTAAACAATATATATTCTAGATTGAGATTTTTGATAATCAAGAGAGAGAAGTGGATATGTAATTATAGAAGATTGAAAAGAATTACAAGATCAATAAGAAAAGATAAATAGAAATGTGAACATAATGAATTCTAAATTAGAAAAATATAGCAAAAAAGAATTGTGCTTGATGAATCGAACGCACATCTCTGCTTCGGATTAGATATTTTCAATAATTTAAATAAAACTTTAGAGGCTTGCACTTTGAATCATTTTAGATTCTATTCATCTAATATTAAGTTAGGCTAGGAATTTCCAGAAATACAAGCAACAATAGATGCTGTCTTTTAAGAGAAAAATGTCAATGTTTCGATCAAACAACCTTCATCTTTTGGAGTCCCTTCTGTTAGATCGTCTGTAAGTTCAGCTTCTTCTCAAGGCAGAAGAAGATTAAGATCATATTAATAAGTAATTAAACAAAAAATATATAATTTTTATTAATTATACCTGAAAAGTATATTCCAAATGAATGTACTCCAATGAAAACTTGATTATTAGAAGTAGATTATTGAGAAAGGTAAAAGTAGATAAAACTGAATCAACAAAGGGAAGTAAGAATGCCCAATTGCTGCACGAAAAGATGAACTTGTTTAATTAGAAATTCTACAAAGAAAATGGAACTTTAAAGATTAAACAGAAAATACATAATTGGTAGCCATTCATTCCAATTAAAAAAAAATTTCATTTAGCCTAAACTAAATGAAGATAAAAAACATCCTTTAAATTGTAGCTCATAATATTCAAGTTTAATTCATGATAATTTTATATTCATCTCAAAGAATTTATTCTTACTTTCTATTTTCTTTATATTTCTTTTCGTCAATTACTTAAACTAAAGTAAACAAATTAATAAAATCTTATTTTATTGAAAATTTGTACAATTTATAGTTTGAGATATGATTTCGAATTTAAAATATTAGCTTGTATTTATCAAAGATTTAAAATTTTTATTTAAAACAAGTTTCTTTGTCGGGTTGTGAATTTTCTTTGAGTGAATGCTTTTATATGATTTGATTCTAACTTTTATCATGAATTGCTAATGCTATAGTTGGAAGGAATTCTTTATTATTAGTTAAATTGAAGAAGAAGGTCTACTAAGAATTTATATTGGAAGAATTTGTATTACTACCTTACTAAATCCTTTTTAATGTTATAAATTAATCTTCAGATCTTAATTATTCAACAACTTCTTATTACTCTTCTAAGAGACTTCTTCTGGTTGAGTCGATAATCTCTTGTTTTAAGTAAACATATATTTTTAATCATTTAAGTTAGTCATTGCTCTTTACATCAATCTAAACATACTTAACTCTTAGAGATTGCTACTTAATTAAATCTTGTTGATTGATTTAACTTGATGTAGTATATAATATCTTCTATATTGGAGTAAGCTTTTAATTCTTATAAAATAGAAACCTTTTTGAGTTATCTTATTCAAGGAGATGAAATAGTTTCTATCCAGCCACTTCAAGATATATTCATTAAATCGATACTATTCTAAATTATAAAAGATTCTGCTACAGAAGCCTTCTTTTTCATTTAAATAATAAAATAATCACAAGAAAGTATAATTTAACAAAGAAATCACCACTTCTTTTTTTGTATATCAGGAGCAATGGATGTTCGAACTATGCCATTGGATCTAATTAATGAAGAATCAGTGTAATGAACAATCAGATAACAAAGCCTTTGAAAATCTAATAATATCCTTTAAGCTACATAAAGGGATGATGATTAATTTAATAAGTATTGATCACATTTAGGTGACAATACTAATTTTAAAGTGAAAACTAAGAAAGATCCATAAACCAATAGTAATTATTGTGTAAATTCTACTGATACATTTATTACATGTATTAATTTCCACTCCTATAGAGTAGCTTATTCTGATTACAATCTAACCTATGAGTTACAAACCTAATTGCCATTGTTATTGTTAAACTTGTACTATAATGTTTTAAAGACTGCTAGATTGGTTGATTATTTATCATTAGTTATATTGATTCTATATGTTTTAGATAGTATTCAATTTACTTTTTACTGTAAGTTTATCTAAAAGTCACATATTTTAAAGTATTTGTGGATTTCTTATAGTTGTAATATCAACAAATTTTATTAAAATTAATATGGTTTATTTAATATTCTTGCATTTAAAAATAATTAGTCAGTTTTAATATATCCAATTAGGATTGTTGTACTTATTTTTATTATTTATTATTACCATTATGAGTGATTAATTTAACTATTTATACAGAAATTAAAGGACTTTAATATGAGGATTAATGGAATTTTCAAAGTTATTAAACAATTACCATTCGAACTTAAATATGAATGTATATTGATATCAACCAAATAAATATAGTAAAGATTGAAAACAAGAAATTTAATTGATTATGATAATTCAATCAGAAAGAACATAAGAGAACTTGAAAAAAAAAGATGCGTCAGGATAGAATATAATGGATATGTTGTTCAAAATGTAAAGAAATCACAAAATAGAATATTGTAAGAAGATCCATGAGGTGCCTCCGAATTAAATATTAATGGATGATATAAATTTGGATAAGATCAATAAAAGATAGAAGTTTTAAAGAGTAAATAATTGTATTACAGTAGAGAAATCATACAAGAAAGTTTAGATGCTTGAAAAATATCAGTATGATAGAATAAGTTGTATGTAATTTAAGAAATATCTCATTACTATCATCTGAAAAGTTTAACATCCTAAAACAATTACTAATATAGGTATATGTTGTGAATATAAAATTAAATTACATAATATAATATATTGACAATAGTTTGAGTAATAACATACTGAACATTCGTCGATTATAGATTCTTTTCTTTGGCTGATTGATCTCCATGGTTAAAACACAATATCTAATAAATGGAATGTAATAAATGCAGCCTATCCATGTATTTGTAGAAACTATAGAAAACAATATATACTTATTTTGGCATTGTATCTAGTTATTTTTCATGTTTTCCTTTTTTTTGTTGTTGAATTAAAAAATTATATGCTTATTCTTTAATAAGTAATGCGAAGTAGTTATCAACCAAAATTAGTTGAAAAAGTAGTTATCAACCAAATTAGTTTAAAAAGTAGTTATCAGCCAAAATTAGTTTAAAAATAAGTGTTATATATGAAAATTTAATGATTGCTGTTATCTATTATATACTTGCAACGCTGCTAATTGTAATTTGATCTAATATTTATTAATTAGCAGAATTATTTAAATTTTATATAGCAGTTCTACATTATATATTGGCATCTCATTTGCTTGCAAAAATATATGATTAGGGCTAGTAATTTTATCAAAAATATCTTAACATACAATATTTTGTAACTAAGAATCACCCTTTTATGATAATTAACCAGAATCTGGTTAATTGTTTCTTTTTATTAAAAAAACATAAAATATGGATTAGCCAAATATCGAGAGTTTTAATTTTACTTTAGTTAAAATTAAAGATTAATTTAATTATTATCAATGTTATTGGACAGTTTGATAAGCAATTTATTATAATTTAATATAGTAATTTTGAGAAACTTAAAAGTAATTTAATCTTATGATATTTGAAATAATGCCACGGCTTTGGATGAAAGTGCAAATAAACTGAACAAGATATCTCAAAAAGTGAATGCAAGAACCAACCAGCCCATCTAATTCAGAGAGGATTATATATAAAAATCAGATAAATCTTTTTCTTTAACCATATTTAGAGATGATTTATTTTAAGTCTCTTTAATGGCTTATTATATTTTTCCAAATTGAAATCTTACATTTTTTTTATTTTACTATTCTCTCAAGCTCAATTTGCCAATCCCAAGTTTTAATTAACTTTTTCATTAAATTTTATCATTAAATACAAGGCTAGACTAAAGCTCTTAATTCTTTGCAATATATACTCTTTTAATCTGATGTTTATAATCTATGTCTAAAAATTTGGAATCTACCAAAATTTTTGATTTATTATTCCAAATTAATTTGATCAGTCTTTATACAACATACTTCAAACTCAATTGAATCAATCATTCAATTATAAAATGCATATCCTGGTTAATTTTAATTGCTTTCTTATACTTACCATTTATTAAATCCTTGAACCAAAAACTATTTATTAGGTCAAATACCTAAAATCCTATTAATTCAATCAATTTCTTATAGAAAATAGTAATATCTAAAACTGGTTTAGAAAAATTGGAAAAAAATATTATTTTAAGAGTTTTTTTTTGATATTAGCAATTATTCTAAAAATATGACTAGCTAATCGACTGCTCAATCAATAGAATATCATACTATTGAGATAATTATTATAGTTTTCTAAATCTAATTACTAAAATTTACTTAACAATCTAAGAAAGAATTTATTAAGAATAGAAATAAATTATAACTTAAAATCCTCTTTAAAATATTATTTTTTATTCAATGATAATCTTCTGTCTATGCCTATGCTCATAAATAATAAGATATTCAAAATTTTTGGTAAATGCAAATAACTCTTTTAAGTGATTTCAAAACACTTCTTAGAAATATAATGTCAACATTACCCTTTCATCTTTTTTCATCCTTCTTAATTTTCATATTTATATCTTTACATTTGATCTATCTTATTTTAAATAAATATCAACAAGTTAGGTTGACTTAATTTTTTTAATTTTCTTGTCGTAGATTGAACTTAACCTATTTTACATCTAAGACATTTGCTAAGATGTATATAAATATCATCAATTCATATTATAAATGATCGTTTTCAATTATTTTAATATTTTCTTTATTAAACATTTCTCCTTTCTAAAAAAGATAGACCAAATATTTATAATATGATTTTATAAATTAAAGTAATCTCAGACATCAATCATAATTTATCCTGCATTTTTGATACAGGTTTGAATGAAATTACTTGATTCATTGACATTAATTAAGAAATACTAATTCAGATGAATTTCCATATAAGAATGATTATCATTCATATTTTGGTTTCCATTTTTTATGATTCAGAATATGCATCAAACTCATAAAGAAATTATGATTTAAATTCTAATTATAATAATTTCGGATTTGCTCTATTTTATGAATGATACATTTAATAGTTAAAATCCATAATAATAGATAGCATTTTTAATAATTTTTTGCAACTAACAAAAACCTAATTACATTAAAAAATAACTATTTATAGAGATATAAAAAATAAGCAATTATGAAAGATGGTTAGGTGATTTAAAATAAAAAGCAAATAAAAATGTATTTTGGAAAAGAATAGATATTTGATTTGAAATAGTAAAATATCACGATTGTGCAATATAAAATAAATTAATAAATGAGGAAAAATAATTGTAACACAAAATTAAAACAAACCTAACAATCAATTTTCTTTTATTTAAAACATTAGGATTAAGTAACTATAGATGGATATTAGACTCTTTAGCTTTGATGTTAATATCATTTAATGTTGATAATATATGGTTAAACTCTTATATAAATGAAAAACAAATATTTATATTTCTTTTTAATTTGCATTAGTATCTTTTCATTAAATATAATATTATTGCTCAAATTAAAATTATTTATAAATTTTGAATAAAATTTATGCAATATGTTAATTTTTCGATGTTGAGGAGAGTGGATGGATTAAATTTTAAGGAACCTTTATCATTCTATTGATTCTTCAATATTCTTTAATTTTGCCTGTATGAGTGTCAACATTTATATTTTATAGACTATATTAATTATGTAGATCAACTAGCCTTTTGTCAAGTGGATGCGATGCAAAAACAAATAGAAATTTAGCAACTTCAATTTTTGAGTAATTGAATTGAAAGTAATATTAAGAAATAATTTACTATTGCAAATTAACTCAAGCAATATAAGCCTAATAGTTTATTAGGTTTATAGAACTGCGCTTGTAATTATTATATTATTCAATAAGAAAGATTAGATTTAATATTATCAGTTTTAATTTGCTAAAAAGAGCTAGTTTCATACGAAAGATAGAATAAGTATAGTAATAATCTTAAAGAATAAAATAAAATTATTGAATCATTTAGTAGAGAAAAAATTCAAGGAGGTTAAATTATAAAAATGAATTGAATTTTGTGAAACAACAATTTTTTTATGATTTCTCTTAATTGTTTGATCAAAATGATGGAGAAATATCTGTGGTGATAGCATTTTCTAACATGAGTGCCATATACTTAATCTGTAGAAATTGCAAAAACAGAAAGCATATACTGAGGATTATTGAGCATCAAAACTACAGTACTAAATAGTATCTACCTCCTAAATTCTCTTCTATTTAATGATTACGAACATGTGTAAAATACACAGTTAATTAGAGATATGAAAATAGTGAGAAAAAATTACAATTAAAATGAAATGAATCTAAAAGCATACCTAAACAACACCCCCCCAACTCTTAGCATTTATCGAAGTATTAGACTTTCAATATACAGATGAATTAAATAATATTATTCTCCATTAAGTCAATATAGAAAAAATAGAAAATGATTTTAGGTTTATGAAAACAATTGTTGGAAGTTAATGTTAAATTTTCAGTAAACTCTATGCTAAGATTAACTTAAACATAATAATCTTTAAATATTTAGATAGATATTACGAAAGTAAAATTTAATATAATAATTAATTAATAAGAAATAGACTTCTGCTAAAATAATGCATTCAGTCCTCATCAAAGCACAATTATAATTATGATGGCTAATAGTGAAATTCTCAGGTAATTTTTAATAAATAGGCTGTTTGAAGTTGATAGACAAATTTGGTTAATTCATACAAATAATAGTTATTTACCATAATCACAAAAGCTAATTAAAAATAAATAAAATTTTTTTAGCTGATGGCTTTTGAGATGAGAGGAATTTATGTGACAAAATTTATTTGGTAGAGAAATCTAATAAAATGTGAATAGTAAATGTGCATTTTCAATTTAAAGAACTCGTAGTTCAGCTCTTTATAAATTACTAATTGTAGTATAATAATAATACTAATTATTATTATCGATTGTAATTATGAATTAAAATAAAGAAAAAAATGAATTTGAAATATTATAATAACCTACATATTCTGGAAGAAATCCATTATTTGCACCAAATTATGAAATTATGACTGTTTTCTTAGATGATTAAGCAAATTTTATTTATTTCTTTCATCAGAAAGCTTTTTTTTAATAGTTCATACTCATATTTGTTAAATGAAAATTATTTTATTTAATGGATTTGTAATCAATGCCAAGGAATATTAGATAAGGTTTAGATAAGGTAGATATATTAAACTATTTATTTGGAGATTTTCTTATTTTTATTGATTTGAAGAGCCTAATTTAAAGTAGTAGAAACATTAACAAAAAGGATTTCTTTATTGTTGAGTTGTGATTTGAGGTTTTTGATTTGGTTAAGCGTACATTATTATTTGTTAATAAGTTTTTACTAAAATTAACCTTTCATTATTATTATCCTAAATAATCTTACAATTTGATAAGTATTCTTAGAGATAATCTTTTATATTTTAGGGTCTTATTCATTAAGAAGAGTAAAATTAGAAGAAGCATAGGTTTTTTGATGCATTTAAGTTCCTTTTTTCCTTTTTTATTACTTAACCATAAATACAATTCTTTTTTAGATTTATTACTCAATTTCTTATTAAATTAATAATATTAATAATAAAATAAAACAATTGATATAAAAGATATTTTAGCATATAAAATAAAAATATTTTTTATCTTTCCAAAGGATTTCCTTTTAAGAAACCTTAATACATCCATATGGAGTTGCTTTTTATAAAGATAACTAAGAGAGTACTATAAATCCAATTATTATATCCATGGATAATGCTGTAGAAGAGTTGAATGAAAGTATTCTACAAATTAGATCCAAAGCCTCAGGTGTGGCTATTGGAAAAATGTTAGTAAATCCAACTCTTTATTCTTTAGGAGTACTCTTGACAATTTGAAAAGTCAAAGGTGCTTAAACTCTTTATATTTCAGTAATAGTTGATCCTCCTATAACCTATAAAACTCACTCATTAATTAAGTGTTACTACAGGTTTAGCGTATTAGAGGGATAAAAGAAAAATTTTAGGAGTTCAATACCATATTGTTGCTTCATATTCAGTCAGAATTGAAGCTTCATTAATCTAATTTAAAAAAGATTATTCAAAATCCGCAACTAAATATTAAATTCTGCATCCAATGATACATATCTTATTTTTGTTTTAATTCTTTGAATGATTTCAGCAAAACAAAATTTATTTTAATACTTTGAGTATTTAATAAATTATATATCTAAAATTCAAGTTTAAGTAACGTATTTCTTCAAGGATTTCATCTCATATTACTGTTACTATGAAATCAAAAACAGCACAGTAGTTGTGATTCTTGTAATAAATTTTGTGGTATCTTCATTGATGCCTCAACTAAATGTACATAATGTTCAACTAACAATCTTTTGAGTGCTGATATAAACTCTCCATGATGGAGATTAAATTACTGGAACTTGCTTATCGTGTGCATCTAATTGCAAAAGTTGTACAAATTCTTCATCTAATAGTTGTACAACATGTACAAATTACTTTTTGTCTTTTAATAATAGTTGAGTAATTTAATGTCCAATTTAAGAAGTTATAAATTCAGATGGAAATTCATCAGGATAATGATTATATAATAATTATTGTCTACAAATGAATCATGGCTTGTGAATATGACATAAATATTTGTATTCTTTTACTTCATCTTGTATAATCAGTTATGAAAGTTATGTTTTTAGTTGATTAAGTCTGTATTTCTTGTCCTTACAGTTGTAATTAATGAACTTGTAATAATATTTAAGGGTGTATTTTTGCTCTCTTAGATTGTGACTTCAAAAACTGTAAGATAGTGACCCTAGAGGTTAGTTCTTAAAAAAGTTGCAATTATTTCTTGAATATTTGATGAATGGAATGTGCGCTATGTAATTAAACTGCCATATACACAGAGGTCCCAGTTCAAACTAATGCTTAAGTTGTAGTAATCTGCTTTTCCTATTTAACTTTTAATGTTTGATTTCTTGTATTGAAAGATACTTCTAAAATGAATTTGTCTTGTAAAAAAATCTGTAAAACTTCTATTTTTGTGGAAGTTCTTCTGAATCAAATGAATATTGCTCCTCTGGATACTATTGTGGTACTATTAGAAAATTTGTTTAAGTGCTATTCTTTATGTTTTTTGTGCAGTTGTGCAGAAAACATTTAATAAGTTGTGAAACTGATTATAATCATTCAATTACTTCGAAAAAGCTTTATTCAATTCTGATCCTGGAAAATATGATTGAACATATGAATTATAATGTGTGTGTTTTACGATTCAGTTGGATTATTATATGCAGCCTTATTATAGAATAAGGATCCAAATTCACAAGTAGTTCATTTACCCATTCCAAATAACACTATAAGTTATCCTTAACAAGTAATCTAAAAAAGGTTCCTGCATGACAGATTGTTAATTCTTTCTGCCAAACATAATTGAATCTTCCAGCTGAATATATGATACAATCAGATTATGAGATTATATTGAGCCCTTACAAGTCTTACTTCCAAGATCACATTATCTACAAGCTCTGGCATTTACTGCTCCAATTATCCATCACAACATTGGCTAAACAATTATTAATAGAATTTAATTTATTTAAGAAAAAGGCAGAATCAGGAGAGTTAAATAGTAATTAAATTGTTTAGTTAATCTTAATTTCCATATTAGCTTAATCCATTTTGGGCTCATATTTAGGACATTTTTCTAGATTTTCTCAAGTTGCAAGCATAAGTGATTAAAGTTAAGAAATCACAACTGTTATGATGGAATTGAAATGTTATGGAGCATTTATCTATGATTATGATATGAATTAGAATATATTTTGTTTAAAAAGAATATATCAATATCAAATTGACATTGATTAAATTTGTTAAAACACAAGAATTGTCAAAATTATCTTTATTTTAACATCTTTTGATAGTGATTAGGAGTAAATGTCAAAATTATACTATATATTATTAATTTTAATGTAAGAGTTTATATACATGCTGAAATTAACTTAGGAACAAACCAATTATAGATAAGGAAGATTTAATCCAAAATGTAATTAATTAAAGAAAAATGAGTGATTAATTATACTATGAAATTATTCAAGTTTAATTTAGATTATTGTATCTAAATCATATACATTCTTAATTCCAGTCAAATTATTACATCGACTTTTAAAATAAAAAGATAGTAGTTTTTTGGAGTTGGGAATCTGGAGCAGCAGAATTGAATATTATAGGCCTGAGATTTATAGAAGACAGAATTAACTTAGACAGTAAAGAACAAAAATGTAGTTACAGGAATATTAGAAAATATATCATAATATAGGATGATTCTCTGTAAGACCTAATGTACCTATTCTAACATTTAGTTGTAAAGATATTAAAAGATATGAATGGAATTTCTATGAAAAATATAATAAACAGATAAAACTAAACCAAAAACATTTATTAAAATTTTAGAATTGATTTTAACTTTAATTGATTCGAAATATTATGCTACTTATGATGAATCTTAGGCAGTAAGAGTTTTCAATTTCGAATTTGATCCTAATGGTTAATTAAAATAATAAAAAGAATGGATATTTGATGGCAAATATAGAGTATATCATCCAATAAAATCTGTGGCTTATGGTGAAACTCTAGAAGTTTTGGGGGGGTGACGATTTTGCCATTAATGTCTGAATGGCGATTTTGTTGCTTCTAATAAATACTCAAAAAATACTTTTGTAAAAAGCGTACAATTAAAAGAATTGTATTAAGCAAACCAAAAATTATAACCAATAAACTTAAATATATAGTTTTCTCAAAAGTACCTATTCAAAAAAAATATATATAGGCTTAACAGAATATATAAACAGTAAAAAAAAATCTTTTCAAGTATTTTGCTCATTAAGTTAATCAATTCTATAGTATTTAATATAAGCACAAGAGGTTGTATATAAGGTGTTCTTATTTGATAAAGAAATCTATAATTAATGTTACAATTTTGTAGCTCTTTCTCTCATTTAGTTAAATTAATTTTAATTGTTGTAGCCACTTAAAATCTATATATATATAAAGAACAAGATTTAAATTTCTTATGAAACTATTAAATTTTCACTCTTTTTGAAAAAATGCTTGGAGGATTCATGTAAAATTCATTATCTTCTTATAGAATTAGATAATATAGAGGATATTATTAAATATATAACAATAAAGAGATTTAATTTATAAGTAAATAAAAAATGAATCTTGGAGGAATAATTTTAGATGTTGAAAATAGGATAAATTTTTTATTATTATTAAAATTGTGAGTTAGATTATGAGGGGATAGAAGGGAAATAACAATTGTTACTAATTATATTTTTCAAATAAATTTTTTCTATGGATAAACAAGTAATACTGATTTGGGGTACATTTAGTACAATTTTGTTGGAGCTATTGATGAAGGAGTATTAAAATCATTAAATTTTGTTGTCAGTTTGGCAAAATTCATTAATTAAGATCAAATGAGAGCCAGATTCTGAATGATGACACATGACAAGTCAATATTATTTTGAGAGATTTTTATAAAAGTAACCAGGATAGAATTAGAAGATTATTGAGAACAATTTTCTTGAGAGAGAATGTTTTGCATTAGTAAGATCAGTTAATAATGAGAATCAATTATGAATAAGCAATATCATTCAGGAAAATTCTATTCTCTCTGAGAGTTCATAGAATTATCTGTGAAAAATAGATAAAAAAGTTTTACAAATATGATACAAATATTAAATATTATACTAATATTATACAAAATATATTTTATTTTTTTTATTTTATATATAACCACATTAAAATATACGAAATTAAACACCATGGTTATAAAATAGAACAACTTTAGAACTAGTGGGTAGACCCAAAAAGGCATTTGATTGGATAAAGTACGGCTATTTAAGGTATCCTCATATCTCACCATATTTCAAAATTTAATCTACAATCTTTAATTCTTCTAAAAGGTATCATTTTAATGCTGTACTCGTAGAAAAAGGATCAAAACTTAAAGAATTCAACTCACATATTAAACAATAATATAATAATTAAATTAACTTTCTTTTATAAATACAAACCTATAAATAATTTCATCATTCAAAACTTTTTAGGGTAAACTTTGCTCTGGTACTTTGACCTTGAAAATATGGTTCTATTTAAATTATGTTTAATTTAAAAATTTTTCACTCCCTAATTTTGATCCACAATTGTTACTTAAATTTAAGTCTTTTTAGGATCAACTATTTCTTTTAATATTTTATTTCTTTTTTTCTGAAATATTTTCTCCTTCACTATTTTATAAATGTTGTATAACTCAATAACAATGAAAATTATTAAGACACTAACCAATATTGACATTTAAATCCAGGAAATATAAATTTTCTGACTATACAAAAGGTAATTAGAAATAATATTCCAATTTACAAATGTTGATGCAGTAAAAATTGTTAATGAAGATTCCATTGTAACTGATTTTACATATTCTAGATTATCTAAGTCTAGTTATTTAAATTGTATTATATATATCAAATAGAAAGCATTAATCAAAGTTAGAATCAATGTTTATAGTTCTTATTCATTTTAGTAAAATACAAGTATGTAGAGAATTAGAAACTTTTTAGTAACCTAAAAGATATCTCTTTTTTAATGCCAAAATTAATTAAAATTTAATCTTTTCCATGATTACAATCCTGAGACTTATCTTAAAAGTAAAATAATTGTTGTAATCAAAATTGAAATAGCAATTAATATGCAAACAAATGATCTAGGAGATTTGAAATCATGAGAAGCTTTTAATTCTAATAAAGCCATAAAAATTAAATCCCAAGTACAAGCACGCAAAGTATTAATTAAGGAACTATTTTTTGCTTCTTTCTATTTCATATTTACTTATCTTTTAATTTTCTAGATAAATCTAATTATTTTTGGCCATTTCTATAAAAACTATTAAAGTTCAAGTTTAGAGAGTACCCGAACTCCAACGAATGTACTTACATAAACAGCAAATAAGGTGGCAAAGATGAGGATTTCAGCTCTAAGACCTTCAGCAATATCAGCATTAACTTGATAGAACTCAAATTTTTAATATGATTATAGGTAAGGAAATTTAAGTAACTTACCTTCGTTTTGATAAAGTGTCATAGTATCTAAAGCTGGTTAAACTGATAATATTTGAGATGATTAAAAATAAATTATTAATGTTTATGGATATAAAACATTAATGTATTTGAGATAAGATTGTTCTTAAAGGGCATCTATAATACCCCAAAAGGAGAGAGCATTACCTAAAAGCATAAGTAAAATAGTTAGGAGACATAAAGATTTAACAGAAACTTCATTAATTTATTGGAATGCGTTAGCAATAATTGCCTATTGCTATGTGATGAAATTTGGTTATTTAATTTGAATGTAATGAATCATATATCGTAAAGGAGCTTGATCATTATTATATAATTATTCAGTTAATTTAATTTCTAGGATTGGATTGTAATCTAGATTTTAGAGTAATTCAATCTAGAAAACATACTCAACATTTGATGTTTATTAAAATAGTGCTGGTTAAACTTCCAAAATTGTAATATTGAATAACGTTTCATTCAAATCAATAATTGATGGTTTTATTGTTTACAAATAATTTAAATTTGATTATTGTAATACAGGTTATGAGAATGTGATTTTAACATATTAATTTTCATTCTTCTACATTAAATATTCAGAAATTATAATTGGATACTGAACATATGTACATTCAGAATCTAAATGACAAATCCAATTGATTTCTATTAAACAATTTTTTGAGCAACCATCTCCATCATTTTAATTACCATCATCACACTCTTCTAAATTTGATAGAACACCATCACCACAAATATTTGTACAAGTATTATCAAATAATAAGAATCCAGTATTACAAATTAAACATTCTCCATTTAAACAATCATTACAATTCAGAGGACAAGTGAATTTACATTGATAACATCCATCATTATTCTCATTATTATTATCTTCGCATTATTCTTCTCCTACTATAATTAAATCTCCACATATTGAAGAACAAATATTATTAAATAAGTAATACCCCAATTAACAAGAATCAAGACAAACTCCTTATTAACAACTCTAACAATTTTAAGAACATGAAAATTAACAATTGTAACAACCATCAAATTCAATTTCATTCCCATCATCACATTCCTCATCATCTTAGACTATTAAATCTCCACATTTACTAACACAAGTGTTTCTTATTAAATCATAAGTTTCTCTACATTGATAACAATTACCAAATTTACAATCAATACAATAAGGATTGCATTCACATTCCTCAAGCGAATAGATTGCTTCGCTATTGTTACCACAAATCTCTTGACATTGTCCCACCACTAGATCTTGTCCTTATTAGCATTTATAACACACACTCTAAATACAAATTTCACATTAAGGTTGACATATACTTACTCTTTGTTCTTATATGCATTGGTTATTTTATAAAATATAATCTTATTAGCATACCTAACTATTTATTTATAATATACCTAACAAATTCCAAAATGACACTCATTACAAAAGCCAGGGCATTCAAATCTACGTTAAACACAATTATATCCATCACAGTCCTCAGTTAATGTTTTCAAAAAATCTCCACAATTTGGTATGCAAGAGTTTGATTCTAATTTCAATATAAACCCATTTTAACATTTAATACAACTTCCCTAGAAACATTCTTAACAACCTTCAATATAATCAAAACAGATAGGTTCATTTTAAGCAATAGGTATATTCTAACTTTATATATTCAAAGAAACTCTTTAACAGGTAGATGCAAATTTTTAATATATCCATCCAGAATAGCAACCTAAACAAATTCCCTTATTACATAAAGAACAACCTTCTACACAAGAATAAACACAGTTAAAGCATCCATCAAATGGATATAAATTGCCATCATCACACTCTTCATATTCTTGAACAATTGTATCTCCACACATTGAATTTTCTATAAATTAAATGAATAATTCTACAAACAAATATTTCGATGTCTCTAACTCCAAATGATTCATCATTACTAGATTGGTCAAGCGTATTTGAAATTATAATTGTTGTTGATGTTAAATAATGGGGAAAGGTAAGTTCGACATTAATAAAAATGTCATTGGAAGATGTTCCACATACCCCATATAAATATTAGTTCAATCCTGATAAGCTTCTTTTCCATTTGATATTTTGATTCACTTATAAAAGTGCATAATCCCTACTTTCCCAACTATCAATTTTGAGATATTTGAATTTAATTTTCATTTATGAATGAAAAGGTAAGGAGATGGATGTATAAATTAGCTTTGTGTCTTTTCCACAAGCACCATAACCACATATAGATGGTATTTCTATAATGAGAGATAATTTTACAAGAACATTATTATTTATTTAAATCTCCGTTCAAAATGGTCCATCCATCAGTTGAGAAGGAGTTGTATTCAATTGCAGTATAAAAGGAACCTATAATAATCCACGTTTGACATTCAGCCTTTGAATTTGATTCTGAACAAATCAGACAACCAGATGGACATAAAAAAAGGAAAAGTCTGAAATTCCTAAATCCCCATGATTCCTAATTTTAGAATTATTATACATCAAAAGGAATTTAATCTAAAGTACTTGTCAACTCAATGAATGATGTTGTTCCTGTGTGTGGAAATGAAAATTAAATATCAAAGATTGAATCTTTTCGATCATTTCCTGTTTAACCACAAATATAGATTTGTCCTTATGAATAAGAGTAGGCTTAATTATACTCTAAGTTCTCATCTACATAAATTTGAAAATATTCGTTTACATCCCATGTATCAATTCTACTATTAATATATTAGAAGTACATAAATAGAGTGAGAGAAATTGTCATTTAGTAATGTGGAGGTAATAATAAGAATTTAGTAGCAGCTTGGCCAAGTGCGAATTTATTGAATCCTCCAATTATACTATAGGGACCACACTATTATATTACATTAAGTGCATCAGCAGCAATAAATGACCAATCTTATAGGTATTAATTTTATACTGTCTATGTTTGTTAAAGTTGTGTCAGTGAATGCAGAGTAAAAAAGTGTTTATTAGTAAGTAATTTTGAGAAAAATGGTAATGAGCCAGAACATGTGATCTAACGGAAAAGAATGTTGAAAAACTTAAATTATTTTGATAAAGGTTTAATGAATAAATATTAAATTTTATAATATTTAATTCTTAGTTGTTCATTTAATAGTTTTAATCAAATTATTATTTAAATTATCATGACGATTCAACTGATAATTTTAGAAATCTGTATTTCCCATCTATTTGAACCATAAAAATTAATTGCATATGGAAACTTTATTATGTTTCAGATACAAGTTTATTAGGAGAATTTTTTTTTGATGCTTTTGTAGGTTTGACTATCATTTGGTGGTTTAAATTATTACAATAATTTTCTTAGCGAGGAGTTAATTTTGAGTTTTTCTCAAAAGGAGTACAAAAATAATTTAGTTTTTAGAATTTCTTCTTATTCTAATATGGTTTAATCTGAAATGATAGAAAGAGTTCAGATAAGAAAAATACTAACAATGGGATTTTTATCATAAATATAATTTATTTATTTANGGAACCTATAATAATCCACGTTTGACATTCAGCCTTTGAATTTGATTCTGAACAAATCAGACAACCAGATGGACATAAAAAAAGGAAAAGTCTGAAATTCCTAAATCCCCATGATTCCTAATTTTAGAATTATTATACATCAAAAGGAATTTAATCTAAAGTACTTGTCAACTCAATGAATGATGTTGTTCCTGTGTGTGGAAATGAAAATTAAATATCAAAGATTGAATCTTTTCGATCATTTCCTGTTTAACCACAAATATAGATTTGTCCTTATGAATAAGAGTAGGCTTAATTATACTCTAAGTTCTCATCTACATAAATTTGAAAATATTCGTTTACATCCCATGTATCAATTCTACTATTAATATATTAGAAGTACATAAATAGAGTGAGAGAAATTGTCATTTAGTAATGTGGAGGTAATAATAAGAATTTAGTAGCAGCTTGGCCAAGTGCGAATTTATTGAATCCTCCAATTATACTATAGGGACCACACTATTATATTACATTAAGTGCATCAGCAGCAATAAATGACCAATCTTATAGGTATTAATTTTATACTGTCTATGTTTGTTAAAGTTGTGTCAGTGAATGCAGAGTAAAAAAGTGTTTATTAGTAAGTAATTTTGAGAAAAATGGTAATGAGCCAGAACATGTGATCTAACGGAAAAGAATGTTGAAAAACTTAAATTATTTTGATAAAGGTTTAATGAATAAATATTAAATTTTATAATATTTAATTCTTAGTTGTTCATTTAATAGTTTTAATCAAATTATTATTTAAATTATCATGACGATTCAACTGATAATTTTAGAAATCTGTATTTCCCATCTATTTGAACCATAAAAATTAATTGCATATGGAAACTTTATTATGTTTCAGATACAAGTTTATTAGGAGAATTTTTTTTTGATGCTTTTGTAGGTTTGACTATCATTTGGTGGTTTAAATTATTACAATAATTTTCTTAGCGAGGAGTTAATTTTGAGTTTTTCTCAAAAGGAGTACAAAAATAATTTAGTTTTTAGAATTTCTTCTTATTCTAATATGGTTTAATCTGAAATGATAGAAAGAGTTCAGATAAGAAAAATACTAACAATGGGATTTTTATCATAAATATAATTTATTTATTTATTAGTGATGATAAAATTTCTATATTAACTAAATAAAAAATATATCAGAAAATAGAAAAAACAAAAATTTCTTAATTTTTAGGTGCCTTAACATTTAGCACAATATGGAAATGCATTTAAAATGAAAAAAGTTTTATCAGAATGAAAAGTAACTTATTAAAAAAAAATCCTTAGAAAGAGCAGTCTTCCAATTTATATAAAATATATAAAGTATTTGATCTAAATTAATTTAAATTTGTTAAATAAAATGATGATTCAAGAATAGTTCTTAAAAAATAAATTCAAATTTGTTTTTTTTGAAGTTTCTTTTTTTTCAAGGATTGGATTTAGGTACAGATAGATTGATGATTCTCATATTTCTATTTCGTAGAAGAATTTCAATAATTTTAAATAAATATAAACTAAGAAATTTATAGATCAAAATTTCTCAATTTCAAAACTCAAGGTAATATATTCTGCCATAAAAAACATTAGAAAACACAATTATTGAAATGAAATAGAACTTTTATATTAGTTCAAAAATTATTATTATAAGACATAATTGTTTTAAGGAAGAAAATAAGAGAAAATGTTTAAAAAGAACTCAGAATCAAATAAGAGATCCCAATTAATTCGCTCTCAAACCATATTTCAATAATATTACAAAAATAATGCTCATTAATCATTGATGGATTTTGATAAAGAATCCTATTTAAAAATATTTTAGGATTAGTGCAAATCATAAAAGATTGAAATATTATATAATTGAAATAGTTTAAATGATTAATCATAAAAATAACCATAAAACAAAATTAAAATAACAGAACTAAATGGAAAGCTTTATGATCCAAAGTATAATCCTTCATTTCTAAGATAAGATGGCAGGTTACAAATTTTCTTGGATTAGATGAAATTTAATTCAATTTGTTAACGTGTTGATATTAAAATAAAATAAACTAAAAAAAATAGTTTATTAAAAATTATAAAGCACAGTAATATGAAAAATTCTTATATTTGTGAATTATTAAAAATTCTGATACATTTATTTGATTAAGTTCCTATTAAATTAATTTATAAATCTTTATTTTAGAATATACAATTATCACCCATTAAGTTATCATTTATTTTTTGTCAAATAAATTATAAATGGTTTGATGATTTACTGTAATAATATAAAATGCACTGATGTTAAAAACAAAAAATTTTTTTTAAATTATCCATTTAATTTTTCAGTATGAACAGCTGACATTAACCCTATTATGTGGTGAGAAAATATCTTTATTGTTAAATATTTGGTTATCATTGCAAATAATTAGAGAATAAATGTATAGCTAATGCGAGGATGTAATTAATCCTGAATCTTAATTTGATTGCTGTTATTTAGTATCCCAAAACTATTTGTATTAACAATTTTAAATGTTTTGAGTATTACAATTTAAGTATTGAAAATTTATTTGAAAGTTATGGTGAAATTAAAATTTTGACTTCTTGACATAAATAAATAAATATCATATGCAAAGATTTAAGTTAAGTTTTAAGAATGCCAAGAGGAACTTATTTAAAAAGTAAAAAGCAATTTTAAATTATGTCTATAATCTAAACTAATTGATATTTTTATCAAAGAAATGAGCCTTTTTTTGATCATAGCGATAATTAAACTTTTTTTTCATATTTTGTAGGAGATGATTTTATAAATTAGATGATATTTTTTAGCAAAACTTTAAGCCCTTTATAAAATAATTATATGAAGAAATCTTGATTGAAACTCTGAGGGTTAAAAAATTATGCCAGTTGTCCTATTGAAAAAATAGGTATTAAATAAAGCAAGACCTAAATCAATCAAATCATTTATTCCTTATGTATATTTTTACAATTGAGTGATTTATTTATACTACATTCTTATAGATTCAATCTAAGGCAAAAAATTTGATTAACAATTTGTTGATTTTACTTCATTAACAATCAAATCCTAATTGTTTCAATATTGTATCTATATCTTAAATTTAATACTTAAGAATTTTTTGATTCATACTATAGAAATTAAATATTATATTTTAAAATAGAGATGGAATAGAATGAACATTTATCTAATTTTTTTGCTTCATTAGAAAATTTTGAAGAATAAATTTACAGGCAGATAATTGTGTTAAAAAATAATAAATTTCAGATTTTTTAAAATATCTATTAGATGATGAAAATCTCAAATGTTGTGAATGTAAATTAAAAAGTAATTAATTTAACATGTTTATTAAGATGAGAAATTAAATGGGGCAAAAATAAAATGAAGATAACGATGAATATTTTGAAATAAGTTAAAGATCATGACTTTAATTAAAAACGATTACTCTACTGATTTCAATTAAGAATCTAGAAAAGATCTAATTTATAAAATAACAAAGATGAAAAATTGTCTAATTGTTAAAATTTTTAGTTCGGCTTACAGAGATAGATAAGTAATTCATATAAGGTGATTCGCACTCACTAGATGGAAAAGTGTAAACCAAAAGAGATTTGGAAAATGTATCTTTCGAAAAAATCAGAATAGAGAATTTAACTTAACTCTAATGCACAAGATATTTTTGACTCATAATATAAACTTAATATAAAAGTAATAGAAATTCAATATTTTTTATATAAAAAGATAATGTAATGCATTTATCATATACAAAATCACCCTTATTTAAATATGTATAGCTCCTCATAAATGCCATGTTATAGGAAACTTTCCTGGGAATGCCTTTAGACTCATGGAGTGGATATCATCAAATTAACTATACAGTTAAAACAATTTCAGGAAAAGGCTCTCAAGAAATTACAAGACTCTATGCTCGATCAGATATCTTTGAAATGGCCAATTAGAGAGTAGCTTTTAAAGCCATGTTCTCTCAAACCCAAAGAGTACTGTAGACTTTTTGGAATGATTTATCAGTCAATCAAATATGATACAATTGATAAGGACAAACTAAATGAATCTTTTGTCATTTAGTACTCTAAAATTAGTGATGTTAACTAAGAAGATCATTTATGCCTTTAGGAATATTTAGATCAGCACTTTAGCAAGAACAATTATTAAAGAAACTTAGAAAATAAAGAATGAATCTCATTAAGAGATATCAGGAAATAAAAAAATAGTTGATTTTCATATGCTTTAGTCCAACTCACAACTCTATATACAAAATTTATTTAATGTGGATCAAATGGACTTAATTTATTAGTGCAGATGAAGGTTGCTCTGACCAGCCAATGCTTTGAAAACATTATGATTATAAATATATCTTTGATAGGCGAAAATTTTGTAAGATGTAATTTAAGCCCATTTGAATTAGAGAAATTAAACATTAAAGGAGTGAATCTTAATGGAGCTCTGTTAAGAATTTATTGGAGTAATTAATCCATTTAAGGTATTTTAAGATAGGACTAATAAAATTCAAAATTCGATAGTGATAGTTGAACTAAATTTTCACAATGCTTCTCTCCAGATGACATTTAGCATCTGATACTAGATAACTCTATATTTCAATTGGATGTTAAGACAAGAAAAACATTCTGAATCTGCATATCTACTATATCCATCTAATTTAGATTTTTATTGTCTTTTGTATTATTGAAGTATTTTGTATATGATTGAAGTTTTATATATATTAAGTTAAGTTAGTCTGCCTTTTTCTTTTGAGTAAATACTTTATTAGCATCAGTTATGATAACTTTATTTAACCATTTATTGGGTGTTAATATCTAAATAGGGACAACTTAATGATTCCTATTCTCTTATCTTATTAAATCAACATTTCATTTTGTTTAGAAAAATTATCTTAACAGCCGCCTATATATGAATAATCCAACCAAGCTTTTGAATCTGCTATATATATTATTGAGATTCAAAAATAACATTTTTTGTAAAAATTTTATAAATTACATTGCAGATGTTTTATATTACTAAATATATATATAATGAAAATTAGCAGATGGTTTTGGATTGCTATATAATATTTATATTAAAAATTAACCAATCCCTTCATGTTATTTATTTAATAGATTTTTCTTATAGTGATTGCATCTATTCTAGTTTCTCAATCCAGATGCTATGAATACCCTATTGATTTGTGCTAGTATTGTTCAGCTCCTTAGGTGACTAAGGGGATTGTGAATATGTGATAAATATGGAATAATTAATTAAATCAATATAATATAATTAAATATTTAAAATAGTCTTTATTTAAGTTTGAAAATGTGGAAATAAATTTACTAAAAAATAATTTATGAAGAGGATTTATGAAATATAAACCAACAAATAATATTAGCAATCTTATTATTCATGGAATCAAATAAATAAGCTCAATATAATCAATAGAGATAAATTTATTATTGGGAATTATTTTTAATAAGAAGACTAAAATGTTAATTTTTTTATAATATATATTATTTTTGTGTTCTAAATAAAAAATTAAAATAATCTAACTTAGAATGTTATGATTCTTAAAAAATAATATAATAATGAAGATTCTGGTTCAGAAAATTAATATTAAATTTGATTAATTTTCCTACTAAGAAAGTTTCAATTATACATCAGTT
Organism: Paramecium sonneborni; assembly: GCA_905182985.1. Lineage (NCBI taxonomy): Eukaryota > Ciliophora > Oligohymenophorea > Peniculida > Parameciidae > Paramecium > Paramecium sonneborni. The sequence goes on along the minus strand of CAJJDN010000086.1, from coordinate 401,983 downwards.
ATCTCAAAATCTGGACAAATATTTAATTTTAGTGAATCCACATATGATATTTTTGGATTATAATAACTATACATCTATAAGAAATCATTAATTTGGAATTGATCAATCTATTAAAATTGATAAAGCAAATATTTAAATAATGAAAAGTATCTTAAAATGGCACATAAAAATTATGTAAAAAAAAAAATGTAACTCAATTTCTACCTAAATGCTCACTAGCCCAGAGGTTCCACAAATTTTTCATATATTACATCATTGGTTGGAATTCTTTGGATTCCAATGTGAGTAATATAAAAAGATACTAACCTATTACCACTGGCTAAGGCCAAGGTACTCTCGTACGAAGATTGGCTGGAAGTAAGACTAAAAAACCTCATGTCGAGGCTAGATTTACCTAGGGTTCGAGAGAGTAATATCTTAGGAAGTGGTAAACCACAAATATTCAAATACTTTTACATTCTTAATTTGTTGAAAATAATTAAAATATTATATTGCATATTCTTTCAAATACATTTTTTTTTCAATTGAATTGTTATTTATCAAAATCATATTGTCCTTTAGATTTACCTTCTTCTGTATAATTCTTATACATTATATCTTCACAGCCAACCTAAATTTTGGACCAGAATTGTTCGCATATATATTAAATATAGATGATACTTTATTACAAAATGTTAGAATGCATTCACTTCTAATGCAATTTTGATGATCTTAATTTTAATAAGTTATTTAATAAATTTGATTACTATTTATCAAAAATAAAAAGTAAACCCTTAAATCTTACATGAATCTTTAACACAAATAATAACAATAATTGCTTTTGAACACGATTCTTTTTTGTTGCAATCTTCATCTTTTTTGAATAAGTATTTTTTAGTCAGATATTTCTTAAAATTTTCATTGTTTATGATAGTGTTTATGTTGGAAAATTCAAGTGTGTCTTTTCTTAACAACCTAATCCATGTATTTTCAAATTATAGCTTCCATGTGCATTCTTTACCTTCTACACTACCAATTAACCAATATTCAACTACAATGCTACTTAAAATAAGGGCAGATCAAGTAAAATTTTTCCAACCCCATCTGAGACTTTTAATACATTAATTAATAAAAAGAATATGCATATGCAAGAATTAATTGAAAATAATATTTTAATTATTTTCATTCTTCGAAAAAATTTTTATAATATGTCAATTTATCATTTTTTATTATCTCATATTACAATATTTGATTAATAACAATATTAAATTTTAATTATTAATAAAAAATAAAGAAAAATGGTATAATTTGATGATGAATAATTGAAAATCTAATATTTGTATCATCTTCATTATCATCAATCATTCTATAAAAAACTGAAACTATTATCGCTGTAATCTTAATTCTATATCATATGGCAACAACAAGTAGAACAACACAATCCAATAATTAAGAATGAAGAGCCTAATATAATTAACCAATCTAATTCTGTTAAATTTCCAATTATTATCATTCCTATTGAAGTTAAAATTGTAATAATCACTATTAAAGATTTAATCAAACAACAACAGGTTTCTCTCACATTTTTATTGCAAAATTTACAATACTCAATTTGTTGGATAATTATTGGAGGAGGATCTCCCAAACGAAAAATAGGATTTCTTTCTTAAATATTTACGTTGTTCATTCTTAAAAGAGAGTTTAAATTTTATTTTATTTAATATTTAAGATTTAATAATATTTTGAGCTATGCATAAAGTGAATCTTCTGATATAATTTGTATAGAACTCATAAACATTTAGCTAATAATATTTAATTATTTCAATTTTATAACTTGTAGTTTTCTTCCTAAATAATATATAAAGTAAGTAAAACAGTAATAAATTTGCTCGACTCTGATCAGGTAATAGGCTTAAATACAAAAATTTTAATATTAAAATGCATGATTCACCTTTCTTTTAGATTTTGTTGTTAATTTATTCATATTACAGAAGATTATTATTTTTTTTAATTTAAGTATAATTTCTATCTATTTAAAAGATTTGTGATCGTGTTTCTCTCAAATTCAATTTTTTTTAATTTCAATAAAAAAAAGTATTCGATTGTCGAAAATTTAAACTTAATCGATTTGGTAGTAGGTAAATAACATAAGTTAGAAATTCAAAAAATAGAGAAAGAAGATTGAAATGAGCAAAAATTAATTAAAGTTTATTTACTAAAAAGAGTTAATCATAAATACCATATAAAACCCCTAAATCTTATCCTTTTTCCAATAAATAATAGAAAGTGTCAGTTTAATCTAAGAAGACTCTGATGATGATATAAAAACTGAAGATTTAGTTAATCAGAGGTGACAATAAGTTAAATGAGGTTAGATGTAAACTATGATCAAAAATTAATAAAATGATGGGACTGGATTTGATAATGAATTCTTTGATTTTTCAATAAAAAGTTTATTTTGGAATAAATAGATGAAATCCTTAATATTCATATGGTTGCTATCAAACTATTATTATCTATTGTATATTTTTAGGCTAATGTTAAATTATTACAATAAGAAATGAATTAATTTATTCAATATAAGAAGTTGGAATTTTAGATTATAATGTAGATACTTATTTTGATAAAAAGAAAACAAAAGAAAAAAAAACTAAAAATTTAGAATTTGTTGAATAAAGCTTTTAGTTTTTAAGTAATTTTTTAATGGTATTCACTTTTAAAAGAACAAGGTATACATTCTATTAAATAGTTTATATATAATAATTAATCGATAGCTATCTATTTTCCTTAATTATTTTATTATATAATATTTTGATTTCCTTTGATATTTAAGAAAATTTCAATTTTGATA
>CAJJDN010000086.1:372620-397634 GCA_905182985.1 Paramecium sonneborni | reverse complement strand
TGTTATTAATTAATATAAAAAATAGCTCATTCATTTAAAAAAAATGGAAGACATTTTTCATATTTTTTAATTTGATAAAGATAAATATTTAATTTATTCCACAGAAAGTATGTAATAATTAATGAATGAGGGAATTAAATATAACAATTAAAAAAAAGTAGAATATAATTCAAAATAATTTAAGTGATGCTTCACTAAATATTTTTATTGAATCTACGAAGAATCTTAAATAAAAGTTAAATAGAAATATTGAATTAAATTAAACATTAATTTGATTTATAATGACCTATTTTTAGTTAGCTCTCAAAGTCTTATTTTTCCAAGGATTAAGCATTTTAATTATTTAATATTAAGTTATCCAAAAAATTTATTATCAGTTTATACTTGATTTTAATATTAATTAGAACAGATAAATGTGATCTCATATATTAATAATATCTCTTTAAATAAATAAATTACTTTTTTAAGTCAATTTATCGAGTTGGATAGTTGATAAAATTTAGTAATAGTAAACAAAATAGATGATAATACTAACGATTCTGTTAAACACATATACTTTTATTTAGCATTTTCTCTACCGAAGATTTTAATATCATTTCTACTCTTAGACTTCCTAACATGGATTTATCTGCTGCTATAACTTTCATAGAATTCATGGGATTATCTTATGATTTGATGATATAAACTGTAACTAATTCAAAATAGTACCCATCATCCTTTACTAAAACGAGTGGTATGCATCACGTAAAAATACTTAGCAACTTTGTTGAATTCACCAGTTATTTTTTATCTCAGATCTACAATTATATCTATTTAAATGTATATTAAATCTTCAGCTAAACTGTAAGTTTTGCAATCAAAAGACCTAGGACGTGTTAAGGATTGGTCGATTCGCATTAATTTCATGAAAGATATCTCTTTAATTGTAAAAATTCAATATTAAATATTGTCTATTATATCACACAATTGAAATGGATAATTTTTTCGCATTAACTTCGAGAATACTGTTTTTAAAATGATAAAGATTTAAAAAGTAATGTAATGAAAAACGGATATGTTTCTTGAATTTTTAGTCATTTTTCATTCATCTAAAGTTTTAATTATTAACACTTTGATTTATTATGAAATTTTAAATAAATTAATCTAAATTTATAAAAGAATGAAACTTTTAAATGACACATTATACTTTTTATTATCATTATATCGTTATAATATTTAAGGATTTTCTAAATCATTTAAAAAAAACTCTCTAAAAAAGCGAATCAAATCTTTCATAAATATTAAACAATAAAAATTTATTTTTTGGAAACTTGAAATAGCATTTGCTGGAGGCTACAGATGAACATTTATTTATTATTATATTGATTAATCCTTATATTCTCATTTCTTAAGGTTAATAAGATGGAACTACGTTTAATTATTTTATAGATTCTAGATCGGTAAATTAAAATTTTCTACATTCACACTGAAATTCTAACATATAACTCATTATATGATTTAATTCTGTATTGCTTCTGATACTTTATTAGAATTGCATATTCTTCAAAATAAAGATCAAGGTAGATAATTTATTTTTGGATTTCTTAGTCTTCTAAATAAATACTAAGGAAAGTTCAAAAAAACCATTATAAAATTAAAAATAATCNTATTAATTAATATAAAAAATAGCTCATTCATTTAAAAAAAATGGAAGACATTTTTCATATTTTTTAATTTGATAAAGATAAATATTTAATTTATTCCACAGAAAGTATGTAATAATTAATGAATGAGGGAATTAAATATAACAATTAAAAAAAAGTAGAATATAATTCAAAATAATTTAAGTGATGCTTCACTAAATATTTTTATTGAATCTACGAAGAATCTTAAATAAAAGTTAAATAGAAATATTGAATTAAATTAAACATTAATTTGATTTATAATGACCTATTTTTAGTTAGCTCTCAAAGTCTTATTTTTCCAAGGATTAAGCATTTTAATTATTTAATATTAAGTTATCCAAAAAATTTATTATCAGTTTATACTTGATTTTAATATTAATTAGAACAGATAAATGTGATCTCATATATTAATAATATCTCTTTAAATAAATAAATTACTTTTTTAAGTCAATTTATCGAGTTGGATAGTTGATAAAATTTAGTAATAGTAAACAAAATAGATGATAATACTAACGATTCTGTTAAACACATATACTTTTATTTAGCATTTTCTCTACCGAAGATTTTAATATCATTTCTACTCTTAGACTTCCTAACATGGATTTATCTGCTGCTATAACTTTCATAGAATTCATGGGATTATCTTATGATTTGATGATATAAACTGTAACTAATTCAAAATAGTACCCATCATCCTTTACTAAAACGAGTGGTATGCATCACGTAAAAATACTTAGCAACTTTGTTGAATTCACCAGTTATTTTTTATCTCAGATCTACAATTATATCTATTTAAATGTATATTAAATCTTCAGCTAAACTGTAAGTTTTGCAATCAAAAGACCTAGGACGTGTTAAGGATTGGTCGATTCGCATTAATTTCATGAAAGATATCTCTTTAATTGTAAAAATTCAATATTAAATATTGTCTATTATATCACACAATTGAAATGGATAATTTTTTCGCATTAACTTCGAGAATACTGTTTTTAAAATGATAAAGATTTAAAAAGTAATGTAATGAAAAACGGATATGTTTCTTGAATTTTTAGTCATTTTTCATTCATCTAAAGTTTTAATTATTAACACTTTGATTTATTATGAAATTTTAAATAAATTAATCTAAATTTATAAAAGAATGAAACTTTTAAATGACACATTATACTTTTTATTATCATTATATCGTTATAATATTTAAGGATTTTCTAAATCATTTAAAAAAAACTCTCTAAAAAAGCGAATCAAATCTTTCATAAATATTAAACAATAAAAATTTATTTTTTGGAAACTTGAAATAGCATTTGCTGGAGGCTACAGATGAACATTTATTTATTATTATATTGATTAATCCTTATATTCTCATTTCTTAAGGTTAATAAGATGGAACTACGTTTAATTATTTTATAGATTCTAGATCGGTAAATTAAAATTTTCTACATTCACACTGAAATTCTAACATATAACTCATTATATGATTTAATTCTGTATTGCTTCTGATACTTTATTAGAATTGCATATTCTTCAAAATAAAGATCAAGGTAGATAATTTATTTTTGGATTTCTTAGTCTTCTAAATAAATACTAAGGAAAGTTCAAAAAAACCATTATAAAATTAAAAATAATCGATATCCAATAAGTCAAGTTTAAGAGTCTTTAGTTACAAAATTGATTATATTTATTTCAGTCTAGAAGTAAGAGTTCTTGAAATTTTGGCATGAAGATTTATTGTTAGATCATTTTACATATGTAATTAATAATATTGATTTGAAAAAAAAGTTTTCTATGAATAGATATTTATAAAGGTTATTATTGAACTCAATTCATTTTTCTCATGATTTAGTTATCAGCAGCCTACAATTTTTATTCAAATATGTATTTTTACATTTCATCAATCATTTAAACTTGTAGGACTAATGATAATTTCGATGATAGAATTTTTTTCGATTTTAATTAATAATCTTTAATGAAAAGATGGCTATTTTTCAAAGCTTATTAAATATTTTATTTAATGATATTATCATAATTTTAGCCATTCAAATATCGATTAAACTCTTCTTCGAATGATTGAGATAAGGTTATTCCATCCATATTGATCATCTTTTTTTCATTCATGTGGCTTGCCATACTTTTTGCAAACTATTTAGAGTCAAATTATCTCATTTACTATAAATTGGGATCTTGTAGATTTTAATACTCTTTTTGGAATATAATTTCTAATGGTTCTGAATAATTTGATTATATAATTGTATCAATGCAAAATTGGTAAATCGGGGGTCTAATTTATTCATCATAAAATTTTTTAATTGATTATGGATCAGTTAATTAAAGATTCCTACATTCCCTTTAAAAAGACTTATCATTAGCACTGAAGTTCTAACTTATAACCCATTATATGGTTTTATTGTTTATTGCTTCTGATACTTTATTTTGATTACACATTCTTTCATAATAAAGATCAAGTGTGATAATTTATTTTTGTATTTCTAAGTCTTTTGAATAAATATCCTTAATTATTTATGAACAATAGTTTAAGTCATTTTCAAGAGTCTACTTATAATTATCAAAGTTTACAATATCATCTTTTACATTACTATATAATTTATTGCCTTCTCTTGTACAAATTTAGATCATGTTATCTTTAATTTGAGAAGAATTTTCCTCTGATTTACATTCAGCCATTTTGAAGCGAATATATTTTTAAGAATTTTAGCAAAAGGTATTCTTCAATGCATTTGAACTTTTCTAAGATTATCCAAAGCTTTAATTAACCATATCTTAGATATCTGTAGCAGTTTTAGAAGAGATTTTTCCTTTATTTACTTAGTCTTAAATAATTGATTTTGCTTAAGTGAGAATTGTTTAATTATTATTAGTACTTTAAGCAAATTGTGATATTAACTTCAATGTATCATATTAAGCTAAGATATAACTTTTTGATAAATCTGTTAACCAGTACCCGGCTTTTGCAAGTCCTTCAGCTGTAACCTTAGGAATTTATTTTAAAAATTAATTGATTCCAATTTTCTCTAATGAATTCCATGCCTAACCTCCAAGTGTAAAAACTTCTTCAATAGCAGCAGGTCCAGCTAGAGCCAAAGTAGCTGCTATTGTAATCACCTTTTTTTTTCCCCAGGATCCCCAATCAATATCTATTCCTTACCAAGCAGCAGTTACTGCTGATATCATATCTGAAATTCCTGAAGTTATTAAAGTTGTTCCTATAGGCATCGCTAATCCACAAGTAAATGAACATATTGCACATCCAATTAAAAATTGACCCAATCCTATCAAAAACATTGCAATATATTTCCACCATTTTCTTTTCTTTTTCTCTTTTTTTAGTTTGATCAGTTTACCAAGGATAGGTAAAGGCCCATCTTGTATAACTTCCTCTTAATCTTTAATATTTTGCTATTAATCAACATTACCTTTTTCTTGTTACTCTATTACATTCTACCAAGTTAATTAAAGTTCTTCTTCATTTGGGTTGAAGTTTTTTACTGTATTTGCAATTTCATCAATATTATTTATAAGTTTTTCATACACCTTTATTTGATTATTTATTTTTAAGTCAAGAAAATCTTATTATTTAAGCCCAAATTGAATGGCTGGAACGTTCTCCATTTATGCTTATCTATTTAAATCTAAATTAGGTAACACTAAATTTTAATAGTCTATCTAGGTATCTGAAATTTAAACATTAGGCAATTTTATATTATCTTAAAATTAATCTACTTGAATTCTATTCATTTTAGATACTGTAGAAAATCCCTTCTCATCCTCTATTTTATTTAACACTAGCTGTTTTGCTTTATTCAATGAATTTAATCCTTCTTGATAATTTCTGCCTTTTATTTCATACAATCCTTTATAATATTATACTGAGAAATCATTATTCTCTATTTAAGCTGCTTTATTTATTATGCTTAAATCATCATGTTATAGCCCTGACAATATTAAATACTTATAATTTTATTGTTCTTCTGATTTCAATAATTGTTCTATATCATTTTCATTCAATCCTACATCTTGGAATTGTTCTAAATACAGACCCCATTTCTCTTCCAAAGCTTTAAATTCGGCATTGTTTTTTTTTATATCATAATTAACCATTCTCTTTGCAATCTGACAAAATTTTTAAAAGCATTTGTCTTCATTCAATAATTTCTCCATATCCTTCTCAATTTCATTTATATAGTCTTACTCATTTAGATCTCTAAAGAAGTTTAAAACATCAAATGTAGTTTAGATTTATTATTTTGAATGAGTTTCAAAATAATTTATAGCATCTTACATTGTTTCTATTTCTTACATAGACCCACAATATAAATTTTTCTTATAGTTTACAATCAACTAAGCTGTACCTTTCTTACCTTATCTTGCAGTTCTTCCAAATCCTTAACATTAGATTCTAATATTTCTAGGTAAAAACGACATGATCACATGAAGACCACCATTTGTTTCCAATTCTTCATTTGTAGTTAAATCTGTTCCTCTCCCAGCCAAATTTGTTGCTATAATAATTGTTTTAGGCTCAATCTTTCTACTTATTTCTTAACTATCATCAACATAAGTAATTGAATTAAGATTAGATTTTTATAAATGTTAATGAATTTTACTCACATCATTTATGGTTTGATTTATTATAAGAACTGCTCTTTTTCTGTTTATTTATTATTAAACTACCTTTGAAATCTCATCTAACCAATCCTCTTCACTATTACTTGCTATTCCAGGCCATTTCTATAAAAGACTTTTTTTATAAGGAGGCATAAATAAAAAGTCTAAATTGTANTTTATAAGTTTTTCATACACCTTTATTTGATTATTTATTTTTAAGTCAAGAAAATCTTATTATTTAAGCCCAAATTGAATGGCTGGAACGTTCTCCATTTATGCTTATCTATTTAAATCTAAATTAGGTAACACTAAATTTTAATAGTCTATCTAGGTATCTGAAATTTAAACATTAGGCAATTTTATATTATCTTAAAATTAATCTACTTGAATTCTATTCATTTTAGATACTGTAGAAAATCCCTTCTCATCCTCTATTTTATTTAACACTAGCTGTTTTGCTTTATTCAATGAATTTAATCCTTCTTGATAATTTCTGCCTTTTATTTCATACAATCCTTTATAATATTATACTGAGAAATCATTATTCTCTATTTAAGCTGCTTTATTTATTATGCTTAAATCATCATGTTATAGCCCTGACAATATTAAATACTTATAATTTTATTGTTCTTCTGATTTCAATAATTGTTCTATATCATTTTCATTCAATCCTACATCTTGGAATTGTTCTAAATACAGACCCCATTTCTCTTCCAAAGCTTTAAATTCGGCATTGTTTTTTTTTATATCATAATTAACCATTCTCTTTGCAATCTGACAAAATTTTTAAAAGCATTTGTCTTCATTCAATAATTTCTCCATATCCTTCTCAATTTCATTTATATAGTCTTACTCATTTAGATCTCTAAAGAAGTTTAAAACATCAAATGTAGTTTAGATTTATTATTTTGAATGAGTTTCAAAATAATTTATAGCATCTTACATTGTTTCTATTTCTTACATAGACCCACAATATAAATTTTTCTTATAGTTTACAATCAACTAAGCTGTACCTTTCTTACCTTATCTTGCAGTTCTTCCAAATCCTTAACATTAGATTCTAATATTTCTAGGTAAAAACGACATGATCACATGAAGACCACCATTTGTTTCCAATTCTTCATTTGTAGTTAAATCTGTTCCTCTCCCAGCCAAATTTGTTGCTATAATAATTGTTTTAGGCTCAATCTTTCTACTTATTTCTTAACTATCATCAACATAAGTAATTGAATTAAGATTAGATTTTTATAAATGTTAATGAATTTTACTCACATCATTTATGGTTTGATTTATTATAAGAACTGCTCTTTTTCTGTTTATTTATTATTAAACTACCTTTGAAATCTCATCTAACCAATCCTCTTCACTATTACTTGCTATTCCAGGCCATTTCTATAAAAGACTTTTTTTATAAGGAGGCATAAATAAAAAGTCTAAATTGTACTATTTATCTAATAATTGTTAGGTATTTTTAGAACCCAAAGTACCTGTAAGACCTAAAAGTTAACTTTTATATCTTTTAAAGTAACTAATGTTGGATAAATAATTAGTGCTGATTCTTAATGGAGTTATAGAAACCTTATGTTTCATTTAAAGAAATTGATGTAAACCTTTTTCCCATTGCATATTTTCCTTATGTACAACTCCTGTATTTTGATAATCAACTATTCTAATATTATCATTATCAATTTTGTAATTTACACCTTCATGAAGATTAAACTTTGCTTAAATAGCACTCTCAATCCAATATCTTTTCATAAAGCTGATATAATTTAAACGAAACTAGGGGATAAAATTTTTTAAAGTATCTCTTAACTAATTATTTAGTGTTTTTTCAATATATTCGTCTAGGTCAACAACTAAATTGCCATCATACCCTCTGGATCGAATCCAAACTTTTTTATTAGTCAAGAGGTTTGGCTCTACTTTACAAATTTCATCCCATATCAATCCAAGAACTTTGCTTAAATCAAGCATTCCTGGAATAGGAGAAGTTAGTATTGTCTTATTATTATTACCGTCAATAAGCATGGAATCAACTTCATCAACAATAACATATCCTTATTATCTATTACCCATCGTTCCTAATTCTGAATATTCATGTCTTAATATATCTGCTTAGAAACTATGAGTATCTCCATATATAATTTGACAATCATAACATGGAAGCTTTTTCTCTCTCTAATTTGATTCAGATATATTATGAGAGACAGATAATTAAAATAATTTATAAAAAGGACTTAATTCTTCAGCATCTCTTATTGCCAACACTGGAGAACTTGTTACAATGTCAACATTTGTCTTTTTCTTTTTACATAATAATACAGCCAACATCGCAACTATTAACGTTTTCCCTTCTCCTGTATAAATCTAAGCTAAACGTCCCTTCTTATTATTATGATTATATAATTCTATTACCGATAATAACTAAACTGGTCTTGGATAATAAGAAAAATGTTCTTTGACTTTTATACATAAATAAAGTAAATCTCCATATTCTAATAATGGTGATTATTTAAAATCAATTACATTTGATTAATTTTATTGGACATCTTATTATTCATTTTATTATTACAAATTTGATTGGATATTTTGTTATATGACATATTTCTTGTTTTATTCTATAATTTATAGGATATTTTATTCTATAATTTGTTTTATAATTATATAGACATTATTTTGTGAATTTTATTAGGGAACTTATTAGAAATCTTATAAGAGATCTTATTAGAAATTTTATTAGGGAACTTATTAGAAATCTTTTAAGAGATCTTATTAGAAATTTTATTAGGGAACTTATTAGAAATCTTATAAGAGATCTTATTAGAGTACTTATTAAAGAATTTATAGATTATAGAAATCGTTATATAGTTAGATAAATAATTACTATAAATCTTAATTCGGTCTAATATTTAAAGCATTAAATTCTGTAAATAAATCTTAAATTTGTTCATTCCAATTATTATACTCGTTAAGAAGTTACATCTTCTACTCATTAACTAGTTAGATGTTTTACTCTTGATCAGACCGATTTGTATTCTCAATTATTCTTTGCATAAGTTAAAATAATTATTTTCTCATAAATAATTTGGAATTGAATTTAATTTAAACTATTATAGAATTTCTATGTTATAAAAATTGTTATTATAAAAAAATTTAATCATAATTTATTCAGTTTTAGATGATGAAAAAAAGTAAAATTCGACATTATTTGAATATATAATAGAAAAAATGACATTTTTGTTTTATCATATAAAATTCTTTGAATTGTTTTTTTAATTATCACTCTGGAAAGACAAGTTTTTTTTTTATATTTGTCTTCCTTTCATGATATTACAACCTACTTCTTTAATCAAATTGATTTCTGGATCTGGATCATTTTTGTGATAGTTTTCATATGCCATCAATAGAATAATCTTTCTTTATTATCATGTACTCAATCAAGATTTCCATAATTTCTTTTATAATCTATTGAAGCAATACAAATTACAAAACTGAAAGCTTAAATGTTTTACTGTCAATATAATCTTTAATATATTTTAATATAAGTTTTACTCTAGTTATTCTTATAATTATCTCATAATATCTTGTACCTCTGCTTATTTATAATTTACAAAACATTGAAACGACAAACTAATTTTAAAATACTTATAATTATATCTATATCTATAAATTAAATGTAGTTCAATAAAACCAACTAAGATTTTTAAGTTGAAACATATATAACTCTTTTGCTTCATCCAATTTTCTTTCGTCGCCTTATCTATGACATGAACGTGCATAAAGACATGGAACTACGTTTACAATTTGCTTAGGAAACTTCTGAATATTAAATCCTATTTAATTAAATATTATCATAGATTAGATCCATCTTGATGTATACCTTGTTTCATCTTTTAATTATAATTTCAATAATTCTAATAGCACAAATAACTAATGTAAACCAATAAGGACTTCCTCTTCATATTCATCTCCTGATATTTCAAGTAATTCTGGTAAGGATTGCCACATTGCAGATTTAAGAGAAAAAAAATTGTTGTTTTCAATAGCTTCCTCTTTTAGACTCATATAGTTGAGGATTTAGATAACTTTAACCCCATTTAATTAGGATTTTAAAATTTAAACTGCTTAATTTAAAAAATCTCTTAAATTTAATTATTCATGTAAATTGCACATATAAATCATTTCTTATAATAAACTTGCAAATAAATATTAAGTAAATTTAGAATTAGGCATTTACTTTATAAAATTGATGATTGTAATAAAAGTATCAACACATTCAAAATTTTTTTCTTAGATTTGCAATTAAAATAAATGATGCTAAAGTGTAAATTAATGATATATATAATCATTTTATACTAACTTCATTGCTTTCTATAAATATTGTTTAGCTTTTATAAAATCTTTATTATGTATTAAAAATAGTGCATAACAATCATAAATAACCCAATTAAAATTATAACCTTCAAGATTTTACTCAATAAATTCTAAAAATTCTTCGATAAAAGATTGATATATATTATGATACTATAATATTTCACAATATATCCAACCTTAATAAAATATAGCATATTTATCATAATCGAACTGTTACATTTATTTAATAATATTACTACCACTTTCATAGATTACTTTTTCTGAATCTATATAAAATGTTTTGATATATTATTAAAAATCTAATTTAATAGGTTTTTACTAATTTTCTACTTTTAAATTTCCAAATGAAATTAGTCCATCAAAAAATTAATTTTAGTTTCTATGATAAGTAGTATTTAAAATATTTTTAGATTTGTTTAACCAAATTGAATCTATTAATATGAATTTCCATTCAATTAAGATTTAATACATATCTTTATAATTAATTAAATATGGAATAATATCTTCTCTAGTATTTATCCATTAATCATTTAATCGAGCTTTTAAACATATAAATTTAAGTAAAATTTCATCATTCTCTAATTCTAATTCATTTTGAATACTATTTATAACTACTTTAGCTTAATCCCATTAACCAATGATGTAAAGTAATTCTGCTTCCTGAAACTTTAAATTGCTATTTTATTCCTCTAAAATTGCTTAATATCCTTGACAAAGCATCAATTAAAGCATTTTCTAGCCTTTCTTTTCAAAAACATCATAATATAAATCATATTCAAATTTTGTCAAATCTTCAAATTAAATCTCTTCAAAAATCTCTAAGGCTGATGTACGATTAGAATATTTATCGACAAAGGTATCCAAAATCATAATTTGTTTTATTCTTTCTTTCTCATCAGAAAAATCTTAAATAGCTGAATTTAACAAAGTTTAAGTCCAAAATATCATATCTTTATTATAAGGTAAATTTAATGAATCTTGATATACTTTATAATAGAAACTAAGTTTGTAATTATTTTCCAATTTCATTTTTATGTCATTGATACTTTAAATTGATTCTTAAATTAATGAGGTTCTAATGAATTTTTTTTATTAAAATTACATTTTTATTTGGAAATAATCTTTATTATATAATTAATCTATTTTTGGATGTATCCTTTATTATTTATCTAAAATTTATTATAAACTTATAATATTATCTTCAGGATAAAGTATCTAAAGCATAGTTAATTAAAATGCATAGATATCTTTTTTAAATAAATTCATTTTAAATAATTTTAAGTTATGTTTTAAAGCTTCTCTTATTTATTTTTGCATATAAGCTCTAGTTCCAACAATAGGATATTCACCATAAGGTGTTGTATATTAAATTGCACATCCAAAATCAGCTAAAACCCAACCATTTTATTATGTATTTATAATATTTTCCAATTTAATATCACCATGTGCAATTTTTAGTGAATGAATTTTAATAATACTATCTAAAATACAATCAAACATATTATTCAATTGTTAATCAGTAAATTTCTAAAATTTAATTTAATATTCTTTTAAATTTCCCATTCCTAAATCTAAATAAGCATACATACGATAAGTATTCATATATTTTAAACTAATTACAATTTTATTTTATATTTAGATGATACATTCTGGATAATGTATAGCAATCTACTTTTATATTTTAAATTCTTCTGCTTATGAAATTACTTCATCAAAATCACAATTCTCTTATACCTTTAAAGCAGCTTATAAATTAGTATTTGGATTTACTGTTTAGTATACATTACCATAAGCTCCTTTACCTAATAACAATCCATTTTCTAAAATAAAATTAGCACCATTGCTTTTGCCATCATATATTTATTATTAATTGTAAGTGAATACTTCTGGATATTTTTTTAGTAATTAAAATATAGTCCTTTCTAATAAGGATACATTATAGATAATTTAAGCTGGATTTTCATTTAATTATTAATAATAATCAATAGTTTGAGTTTACTCTGATTATTTTGATTTATTTTATGAATTACTCATTTTATAAATTTTATTTTAAATAGTGAAATTATTTTTNAAAGTTTAAGTCCAAAATATCATATCTTTATTATAAGGTAAATTTAATGAATCTTGATATACTTTATAATAGAAACTAAGTTTGTAATTATTTTCCAATTTCATTTTTATGTCATTGATACTTTAAATTGATTCTTAAATTAATGAGGTTCTAATGAATTTTTTTTATTAAAATTACATTTTTATTTGGAAATAATCTTTATTATATAATTAATCTATTTTTGGATGTATCCTTTATTATTTATCTAAAATTTATTATAAACTTATAATATTATCTTCAGGATAAAGTATCTAAAGCATAGTTAATTAAAATGCATAGATATCTTTTTTAAATAAATTCATTTTAAATAATTTTAAGTTATGTTTTAAAGCTTCTCTTATTTATTTTTGCATATAAGCTCTAGTTCCAACAATAGGATATTCACCATAAGGTGTTGTATATTAAATTGCACATCCAAAATCAGCTAAAACCCAACCATTTTATTATGTATTTATAATATTTTCCAATTTAATATCACCATGTGCAATTTTTAGTGAATGAATTTTAATAATACTATCTAAAATACAATCAAACATATTATTCAATTGTTAATCAGTAAATTTCTAAAATTTAATTTAATATTCTTTTAAATTTCCCATTCCTAAATCTAAATAAGCATACATACGATAAGTATTCATATATTTTAAACTAATTACAATTTTATTTTATATTTAGATGATACATTCTGGATAATGTATAGCAATCTACTTTTATATTTTAAATTCTTCTGCTTATGAAATTACTTCATCAAAATCACAATTCTCTTATACCTTTAAAGCAGCTTATAAATTAGTATTTGGATTTACTGTTTAGTATACATTACCATAAGCTCCTTTACCTAATAACAATCCATTTTCTAAAATAAAATTAGCACCATTGCTTTTGCCATCATATATTTATTATTAATTGTAAGTGAATACTTCTGGATATTTTTTTAGTAATTAAAATATAGTCCTTTCTAATAAGGATACATTATAGATAATTTAAGCTGGATTTTCATTTAATTATTAATAATAATCAATAGTTTGAGTTTACTCTGATTATTTTGATTTATTTTATGAATTACTCATTTTATAAATTTTATTTTAAATAGTGAAATTATTTTTACGATCTAAATTTTTATTTTTCCTTATATTAGACTTTCTTATTAATAGCAATTCTAAAATTATTATATTAAAATTTCGATTAAAGAATTTTTATTTTAGTATATAACCACTAAAAAATGATTTATCATAATTTTCATTAATAACTCATCATGAAATATTTTTGAATGCACAAATAGCTATTTTTTTAGAGATTAGTTTATTTAAAGATAAATAAATTTATATTGTTAATCTTGATTAAATTTAACAGCAGCTATTTTTATAAAATCTTTAAGGCTCTTTGATTATATGTCCTTATTCTAGTTATTGTCTATAATTATTCAAAACTAAACTAAAATTTTTCAATTTAAGTATTCCATTTAATATCCATTATAATATTCTTAAGATGAAAAGGTAATTAATTTAATTGCCTTATTCGTTCAAAGCTTTTTAATGGTCTAAAAATTCATCCTTAGATGGAATATTATAGTTTCTATTTTTTGATTATCTGTTGATTTAAGATTCTAAATATTCTTATAACAGATTTAAACTTTCCTTGATATTGAAAAATTATCAAAAGAAGGTGAAATTTGTAAGTTCCATGAAATAATTAAATTAGTATGGAATTCTTAATTCATATAAAACTAACAAAAAATATATTTTAAGAATGGAAAATAACTTTATTGAGTTGAAAAATTTTAAACAACTTTAGAATCTTCAAAAAATTAGAGAATCTAAAAGAAATTTCATTAACAATATCTAGGAAACTAAATGAATAATATTTATATATACTCTATAGCCATCTAGACAAGATTCTGATGAAATTAATTCTTTTATTGCTCTTCTAAAAAACTATAGACGTTTAACAATAATATTGGGAAATATTTCGAGAGATTTAATTTCAAAAGGAATCTTGATTTCCATTTTTAAATTACTTTCTTATACTATCCCTTAATGATTAGATAAAATTTAAAATTTAACAGTTAAACAACCCTAACAAACTTTTGTATTGAAAAACAGAATCTTTAGAAGCTATTATGATGGTTATCTCATATTAGACCTTGTATTCCACCACTAATAACTTTAGAATCACCATTAAAACTGCATTCAGAAAATTGCACAATAAGGATCAAATACTTTGAGATCGTTATCAACCTTGTAGATTGCAGCTTAGCTATAAATTGAGTATATGGAAATTAAATTCCCTTATATTTTTAGAAAGAATAATTAATTATAATTGAATTAAAGACTTATTATTATTAATAATAATTGATGACCAAAGATTTTTCTATAAATGTAATAAAACTAAAATTTTATTAATTAGTATATTAAATTCTTGAAAAGTTTAATTAATAATAATCTAAAACTAAATAAGAGTTAATCTAATTAATTCAAAACCAATTATTAGTATATTATTTGTGGGTTTATATTTAAAAACTTTTAATGTATCTTTAAATTTTTTAAAGATGGATATAAGATATCTAAATTTTTTTAAATACATAAAAAATTTATATCATAGTAATGATTAAAGCTTTTTAATGTGTATATTAATTTCAAATATTTTAGTTTAATAAAATCAAAAAATAATTAAGAGTACAATATTAAGGTATCATAATTTATTTTGTACTTGATCAGAGAGAAGAATTTTTCGAAATCCATAAAAAGAATACAAAAGAAATAATCTATTGATATAATAGTATAGTAATTAAAATTAATTTTTAATCAAGCGATTTATAATACAAATTGACGTAAATTTACTACTGTTGATTGATGAATAATAAATATTAAACTAAAATTATTTTTAAATCAACAAATCATACAACTTGAACAACAACTTGATTTCTCAGTTTGAGGAAAATCTGGTTAAATTGATATTCCACCAGCATCGATACTCTATTCTTATTATATCTATTATTTAACATGTTTATTCGTTATAGGATCATTAAATAATTCTTGTTTTAATTATTTTTATTAATCAATAAGAGTACTAATAAATAATTCCTATCCTAGTTATTACTATTAATATTATGACAATATAGGAAGTGTATCCCAATTGAAAGACACACCACAACCTTTTAATAAAATTTTTGATTGGTCTCCTAATTAATTAGAGAGATCATTTTCAAGTTTTGTTCTTTAAACATTTGTACCTAAAAATGTAAATTAAAATCTTCTGAATTGAGTTTATTTTTTTTTATCAACATTACTTTGAGGTTGACCACAGCTAACATATGGGCAATTATTTAAATTAACCCAGATCAAACCGCAATTATAACATTATTTAACATTGTCGCCTAAAGGTAGTTATACCCAGGATCTACAAGTTTAAGCTTTTTGAATTACTTCATTTACCCTATTCCTTAATTTTATCTTCAATTTTGTATAACTTTAATATGTCTTTTAACAATTTCCATATTATTCAAATAATTCTTCAAATGTCTTAGAATGTTATTCTGTAAATTCCGTCATTATCAAATGAGCCTAGTCTATAATAGTTAGACACAGTTCATGCATTTATTAAACTATATCTTATTCTTAGTTATCAATCAATTAATCAATAAAATCACAAGCTCCATCACAAATTTATTAAAATTTTGACTCTATTTCAACTGTATCAATCTCTTCCTTTGTTTTTATAATTTCAATTTGCTTTAATATATTGGTTTTAAATAAATCAATCTCTGAATTTTATTCATTAGTAATAATCATATCAATTTATTAACAAATAGAATTTCCATCAGAATTTAAACCTGAAAATAAATGATTTTTCAATTTTAGTGGTTCAATTATTTAATTTTTTATATTCTCTTTCTCTAATTCTTCTTTTTATTTTTCTAAGTCCCAATGAGATATTATCAGTATCAGTATTTACTAATATGGCTGAAGAATGCTCAGTTTTTCTTCTAATTCTTTTTTCATTTCTAACAACTCTCTGTATTTTATCAAAAGTAAAATTGCATTCAAACGACCCGAAGAAACAGAAAGTATTTATGCTAAAGTTGGTAATATGTCTTCTTTGGATTGTAATCCATCAGTATCCAATACAAAGAATCCATTTCCAAATGCTGTCGATATAAGTTAAGGTTCTTCAATCTTCTCTTGTATTTGACAAATTTTTCTATGAAATTCTGTTTTTCCACACCCTTTTTAACCCAATAATATTGCTATAGATCTATTAATTTTCATAAAGTATTCTAATTATTAGTGAAAATGAATTTGATAAAAAAATTGACTGAATATTGTAAATCATTTAACTATGTAAATAACATAGAATACTAAACAGAAATGTTATCCTATATATTTTAGAAAGGAATATAAATAATAACAGTTCGATGAATCATATAAAAATTATATAAATACTCAAATTCTATTTATTTGAGATTTTAAATCTATTATAATCCTATTTGAAATTTTTAAAAATGAATAGCAATATCATGATTCTATATATTTGAACTTCAAAATTCTTATGAAATGAAGATATTAAATATTTAAACATTCTTTATTTTTCTAAGGAACATTTAAGTTTTTATTATTTTTATTAGATTAATTTATATTAAAATTTTTTATATATTCATTAATTAAATTAATTATGATTAATCAATTCATATAATAAGCTTTTGAAGATCCATTTTGTCCTTAAATCAAAGCCACTGCAGTAAAATTAAACTAGCCATAAACCTCTCCTATTTTTCATGTTGATTGCAAAATTACAAAAAAGAAAATTTGTACTTGTTAAAACTTTTGCTCAATTCCATTTATTCCATAGTAAAATTAGAGAGCCTTATAAGTTTTCTTATAACATGAATTAGAGGGTTTGAAATTATAGGATTTTAAAGAAGCATAATTATTAGTAAATCTATTGTATATTAATTAATAGCACGATTTCTATTAGGAGAAAATTGAGAATACATAAGAAGTTGAAAAACCCTCTTGATTTATAAAAAAAATTTATATTATAATCCAAAAGAATAATTTTTATGATCGATATTTTATAATCAATATAGGGAAGGTGTTAAGACTAAGATGAAGTGTTTATCGAGATATTAAAAAAGAATGAGATGTCAGAAGAGAATAAAAAAAAATTTGAAAGATCGACAAAAAGTTTAATATTTTTTCTAAAGCAATTTGATTATAATCCATTTAATTCAGAGATTGAATTTTGTGTATTTGGATCTTAATTAAATGGATTTGGTACGAAGGAATCAGATGTAGATTTCACTTTTATTACGAATTCTTACGTTGATGAAAGAATTGCTTTAAAATATTTATAATAAGAAACCAACTCTGTAGACTAGAATAAATTTAAAATTAAAGAATTTGTAGAATTTGCCAGAATTGCTGTGATGAAGATAGAAGATTCAAATAATAAAATTGAAATTGATATTTGCTTTAATAATCTTTTAGGGGTAATAAATACAAAATTATTATATGCATATGCAAATTTAAATAAAAAAGTTTAATAAGTATCTTTAATATGATATTTTAGGGTGGAGTGTTATTAAAGTTATGGGGAAAGAAACAAGGAATAATAAATAAAAGCTGTTTCTCATCTTATGCTATTCTAATAATGTGGCTACATTTTTTATAAGAGAAATATCAAATGCCAAATCTATAGAATAAATAATATAAACCCTCTAATTAGAAAACTATGTTATCAATCAAAAGAAATATTGAAGGTAGAAGAGTTAGCAGTTTTGATGTTGATGTCTTTTTTGTATATAATATTAGATTTATAATAGGTTTATAATGGATAAAAATATAATTAGTTAAAGGATTAATTTGACAAATCAATGTCTTAGGTTTCTCTGAAGTAATTATTGAAAGATTATTTTACTTATTATTAAGATTAAGGTGAAGGATTTAATTAGAAATATAAAATTTCAATAAATGAGAAATAATTGAAAGAAGAAGGGGAAAAATATTCAATGTGTGATCCTTTTGATAAGGAACATGATCCTATAAAGAAAATTAGAAATAATTTTAAAGATTAATAGGTGTTTAATAGAGCAGCAAAAAGTATTGAATAAAATGCTTAGATTATGTTTTGAATTTTTATTAATTATTTATAAATAAATATATTAAATTGTTTAAATTTAATTAATTAACAGAAAAATATTAAAATGAAGTCTCTTCCAAAATAATAAACAACAATCACAATGGCAAGACCATGTTCTGTATCAAAAGAATATTCAACAATGATGGTTAATTCACCGGATAGATAATTTGGATATGGAACAAAAACTTAATCATAAGCAAGAGTTTAAACAAATGTGGCATCACCATATATGTAATCTCCAACATATGAAGCAAATAAATAAGTCTTGACATCACGTATATTATTCAAAAATAGACATAGCAAATCTTCCGATTTAACCCTCTTCACCTAAAAAATTGATTGATTCATATCATTACAAATAAAAAACATTAGATTATAAAGTGCCATAAATACCATAAATCGAAAATAAAAATTTTAATCAGTATGGTGATTATAAACCCTTTGAGACAACTAAATAATTATTGTCATAAGTAAATTAATATGATCTTGGAAAATATGATTTTGCAAAAACATATAATTTTGAATCAAATAAAGAAAATCGAGATTTGAATTCTGAAAAAAGAAATCAAAGCAGATAAGAATTAAATCCTTTCTTAGAATCTAAAGAGAATATTAAAGCTGGACTCGATTTCATGTGCAGATCACCAATTCAAGATGTAAATAATTAATAAACTTATTCAAACTATTCTACAAGTAATATTTCGTAATAGAAACAAACAACAACGATTGTTTAATCAAAAACAAAACTATAAACTGAAATTAATAAAATATCAAGTTCATTGAGAGAATTAATCTCTGCAGTTCAGAAATAATTAGGAGCAAACTAATTACCTGATGCATTAAATGATAAAATGATAGAAGTTCTTTCTAATTTTAGAAAATTAGAAGAAATTGCTTTATCTGATTCTTAACAATAATAATCTCCTTATCCTATTCAAAATTCTAATGATAATGAATAAAAAATTATTACTTTGACTGAGGATTACAATAAACTAAAAGGAATTTTAGAGTAACTTTAAACTAAAATGGCTTCTTTAGTTTAAGAAAATCATAAGGTAATTTATAATATTATTAAAGCTTAATAAAAAGTTGATAGAATATGAATAAAAAGGAGTTTAAGATGAAAGAAAAAGAAAAGAAGATGATGAAAGATCATTATATACATAATAAGAATTCAATAGAGTCTTAGAATGTTTGTAGTAAAATTAAAAAGAAAATGAAGATTTAAAACAATAATTATAGAAAGCTGAAAAAAGTAAAACAGAAAATATGGTTTGTAGATAACTATTTTCTTAAGATGAGTAGGTTAGAGATTTAAGAACAAAATATTAAAATTTATAAAAAGATTATGAATAACTTGAATTAAAATACAAACAATCAATTTAAGATAAAAGTTTTTATTAAAGAGATATGACAAAATCTCCATCAATTTTAAGATCCCCATCTGTTAATAATGTTTAGAAATAATCAAAGTAGAATGAACAATTAGAATTGAAACTTTTTTAATTATAAATTGAAAATGATAACTTGAAAGCTGAGGTTGCACATAATTAAGTTGATTCAAGATAATTAGATCAGAAAAATTCTGTTATTAATTAATTAGAAGAAAAAATTAAATAAACATTAAGAGAAAAAGCAGAATCTGAAGAACATTTTTAATAATTATGTTATAATCTAGAAAATTAACTTGAATAATTCAGAGTTAGTTTGCAATAAAAGGAATTAGATTTGAATCAAGTAAATAAATAAAAAAAAGAAATTGAAAGAGATTTTCATTCATCTGTTTAAAACTATTAATTAGTATAAAAAGGATTAGATGATAAATTAGTGCTTGCAAAATAGGATTATGATAAATTATTATAAGAGTATAAGGCTCTAGATTCTAAAAAAAATAAATTACAAGAGGATTTAACTATTTGTGAAAAACAATTAGAATAATCAAAAAATGAAACTAATGGAGTTTTAAATGACAATAAAAAGTTTTCAGAAAAACTATAACAAATATAAAGACAAAATGATTAATAGAGTTAACAACTTTAGTAATATTAAATTTCAACTTAATAATTATTGAAATAATTAGATAACTTCAAATAGTAAGAGTTTTAGTTTAGATAATAAATTGAGATTTTAGAATCTAATTTACATTAAACGAAACAAGAAACAAAAAATTAGATTAATGATTTAAATGAAGCTTTAGGGATGTAAATATCTAAGACTAAAGAAAAAGAAAAATAAGTAATAGATCTAATTGAGGAAATGAGTGCATTCAAAGATTAATATGAAGTTTAAAAAAAAGTGTAATAAGAAAATATAAATGATTTGGAAAGAAAATAACGAAATCTAAGGATTTAATTAGAGGAAACAATTGAAGTTAAAGAAAATGAAATCAATGATTTAAAGTAAAATATGGAATAATAGATGAAGATTTTAGATAAAAGAAATGCACTTTCAAATTATGATTTTGAACAAAGAGAATATTAATATTAATAAGATTTACAATAAAAAATGGAACATATTGAGTCTTTGAAAATGGAAATGGAAAAAATCAGAAGTGTTAATTACAATATGTAAGAAGAAATGCTAAAAAATAATATGGCTATAACTTAATTATAAGCAACTATCAATAGTTAAAAAAATGAATTAGCTTAATCTAAACAAGAATAAATTCACTTAATGGATTTACTTAAAAAAAGAAAAGAAGAGACAGAACAATTACATTTAGGATTAGAAGAGGCAAGAAAAGAGTAATAATTAAAGAAAAATGCTGTTGAAGATAGTAGAAGTATATGATTATTAAAATTTTAGGGTCTATGTTTAGATAATAAGATTTGTAGTCATAGTTAGAAAGTATTTAAAGAGACAATTTAGCTTTAACTTAAAAGGTTAATTCACTAAATAATGAACTGAATAGAAAGCAAAGAGAATATTAAGAAAAGATTGAGGAATATTCAATTTTAAAGAGAAAATATGACGAAACTCTTTAAAATTTGGAAAGATTAGAAAAAAGATGGGGAGAAAAAATAGACTAACATAGAAAAATTTGATTAGTTAAATTATAATATAAAATATTTCCTAGAGAGTTTTTATATAATAAAATCAAAAATATAATTTATTGAGTTATTTCTAATTTTTGTAAAAAATCTCTTTGATTTTAGAATATTGTTGAATTTAATATAATATTTATAATATAAATGGCAGCTGATCTTCGATATTCTTAAATAGACAATCCAACAGGAATGGGAAGAGAATATGGCGAGTTGGATTTAGTTAAATTAGCTAAATTAGATAAATTATTATCAAAAATTGATAATGATTTTAAGAAGAAATAAAAAGAGATCACAAAACCAAAATTAGTGGAAATTATGAAAACAACTCATGAAATTTATTAAATTGTTTTATATGAGATATCAGAAATGCTAGAAAATGCAAAATTATCTGAATTAAGATAATCTCTTAATAAAATATATAATGGTTAGAACATGATTCTAAATTATATATTAAAGTAATGTTTATTTGTAATATTTAGATTGAATACAAACTTTGAGGTTTAAGCAGATAAAATGCTTGAAACTTTGTAGAAAAACATTGGATAACCTAGAAGAAAGTAAAGATTTGTGAAAATATATTAGATCAGTAGATTAATCTGCCTAACATAGTCAAGAAACAAATAAGTTAGCGAATTAAATGGTTTAATTGTAGCCTATTGTTAAAGTAAAAGATTGTATAATTTTAGAAAACTGTAAGAAAAACATTTGCTGAAAAAGCAACTTATACAGGTGATGATATAAGAGATGCAAGAAATTAAGCAAATTTATTGAAGAAAGAGATGGAACTGAAGGAAATGCAATAAGAATTAGATTAAGAATCGTAATAAATAACTGATTTTTTGAAGAATAAGAAATTGGATTTAGCAGTAGGAGAATCAAAGGCAGAAACTAATTTGAAGGAAGTGTTGAAAGATTTAGGTAAAAAGAAACATGAAGTAAATGCTGCTGAAGATGAAGCAGTTTAACATTTTGAGGAGTTACAAAAGCAATAGTAAAATTAATTAAAAAGTTTGGAAGGTGCATTTGTAGAAGGAATATAAGGGATGTAAAAATAGGCTTAAGAGAAGGCATAAGCTGATATCAAAGCTGGAAAGGCTATAATGAAGAATGGTGTATTAGTATACATGTAAGAAGCCTAAATTTAAACAGATAAAATGAGAATAGAGTAAGAATATTAAGATAAACTTGATAAATAGAGAAAAGAGAATCATGATGTTTAATAGAAAATGATATAATTGGAGAAGAAAATAAAAGACACTCTTATAGAAAGAGATGCATATGCATAATAAGTAGGGGTTTTAAATGGTTAATTATAAAAAGTGACATTAGATAAAAAAAAGTTAGAGGAGAAATAATAAGAAGAGAAGAAAGCAAAAGATAAATAATAATCAGAGTAGTAGGCTGTTTTGAGTAAAAATGATTCAGAAAAAATAAAGAGATTAGTAGAGGATAATATAAAAATGAAACTTAGAATTAAGACATTATTAGATAATATTGCTGCATTAGAAAAAGAAATGAATAGAAATTTTGAAAGATTTAAATTATTTATAACAAATAATCCAAATTTAAGTGATGAATAAAAGAAAGCAATATTAGGTTAAGCAGAGAATCTATTTAAAGTAAATTTAAATGAAAAATTAAATGTATAAGAGATGAAAGAATTAATGGCAGTAGATGATTTATTAAGAGATCCAATATTTAAATAAATTTGTGGATCTGATATAGGAGCAATTACAAGGGGAGTAAAAAAGGATGAAATGACAAGAAAATAAAAATTAGCAAAAGTACCATTTTATGATCCTTTATTTGATCCAGAATTTTTGAATCCAGATGAAAAAATAATAATAAGAAAAGTTAAAAAGATGGTAAGAAGATAAAAAAGTGATGGAGAATGGGTAGAAGAAGAAATGGAAGTAGAAGAAGAGGTTGTAGTAAATGCATAAGGAGAAGAATTAAGAAAAAGAGATAAACCAAATTAAATTTAATAATCAAAATAAACTCAGGATTTTCTTGATGCTCATGGGGGATTTGCTATAGGTGGATCTAAAATAAATTTGCCATCTAAACCAGTAGCTAAAGATGGAAAAGAAATTAAATAAGGAGAATGGTTTGAAGATAAAACAGGAAAGAAGGTTAGAAAATTATAAGGGAATGAAGCTGATGAAGAGAGATATGAAGTTGAAGAAGAATATATTGATGAAAATGGATAAAAATAAAAAAGAATTAAATAAGTTAAAATTAAAAAAGATAAGAATGGCGTTGAATATGTAGAAGAAGAGTATATTATGCCTGATGGTAAGAAATTAAAAGTGGCTAAGAGAACTGTAAAGGATAAAGATGGAAATGATATTATTGAAGAAGTAACTGTTGATGAAAAAGGTAATAAAATTACAAAGAGATAAAAAGCATATAAAGATGCAGATGGTAATGAAATTTTTGAAGAAGAAATTATAGATGAAAAAGGAAATAAAACTAAAGTTAAAAGAAAAGTTTATATAGATAGTGATGGCAATGAAGTAATTGTTGAAGAAAGAATAGATGCTAAAGGTAATAAGGTAATTACTACAAAGAGAAAAAATGAATATGGTTAAGACATTATTGAATAATAAATTATTGATAAGAATGGTAAAATTGCAACTAAAGAGTAAAAGATTTATCAAGAAAATGGTATTACTGTAGTTGAAGAAGTTGCTTTTGATGCTTAAGGTAATAAAATAATCAAGAAAACAAGAATTAAGGATGGTATTGAAGAAGTTGAAATATAAAATGCTGATGGATCTGTAACAATATAAAGAAAAGTGAAGAATTAAGATGGAACTGAAACTATAGAAGAAGAAATTGTTGATGCTAATGGAAATATCACGATTGTCAAAAAAAAAGTTTATAAAGATGCTAAAGGTAATATAATTACTGAAGAAGAAAGAATTGATGCTAAAACAGGTTAAAAAATAGTAATTAAAACAGTTAAGGATTCTTTTGGAAGAGAGACTGTTTAAAAATAAATTTAAAATAAAGATGGTTCAATTGTTAATTAAGAGAAAAATGTATAATAAGATGC